>JACEII010000022.1:6747054-6794912 GCA_014332785.1 Antheraea mylitta
ATTGGCCTATCAGGGCTTTTACAGTTTCACAGGATTACAAACACATATGAACAAATTTATGATTAGCTGAAATAGTAAAAACCTGTTAATATCTGAGCTTCTGTATGTTTATCACAATAGTTTATATCAAATATTGATAGATCGTAATTGCTTGTTCCAATAGTTACATGCAATTTTTTTCCAGAGTTCTTAGAAGAGTTATCAATGTGAAATATTTTGAAACTGATCATAAAATTTAAAAAGTATCCACCGAATAAAATTACAAGGAAAACAGTTCAGTATCTTATTATCCTTTTTGATAACCAACTTTGTTAATTATTATTTGCTTTGTATCCATTATTGAGTTTTAGTGTTACGAATGAATGAATATATATATATTGTTTTTTTTCTTTACCAACGATGAAACGAAGCCTATGTTTATGAGACTTCTCTCCTCATTCTCCATATATACCTCTACAATTTAAGATATCTATACAATACTCTATAAAGTATGCGCCATTTTGATAAACAATATTTACTTTTGGTTTTTATATTCATTTTGCTTTTAATTATGGTCAAATTTTGAACATTATACGACCACTAGTTTTAAAATAATCGGCGACGTTATAGCTGCATGGTATCGTTATCTCAACATTATTTTGTATTTTTAATACGTACTTGAGGGAACATAATAGGTCTTTTTACCTATGAAATTGCCGTTCTGCAGTACTGGCCATTTCAAATCAAAATATTTTTTGTTTTGCTAAGAATTCTAATTTCAAATTCATTTTATTTTAAAAACATGGAATTCTTTTTCCAAAAGTAGTAATTTTTTTATTGATTAGTGTTACATTTTCATCACATTTCAATCTTTTTTGTTACCATGGATACGTTAAAAATTCGAGTAATTATGGAATATGCGTACCGTCGTGGCAGCAACGCGGCACAAGCGGCACGCAGCATCAACGACGTTTACGGAGCTAACATTACTAACCAACGCACCATCTGTTATTGGTTTGCACGCTTCCGTTCTGGGAATTACGACCTGAAAAATGAACCTCGTGGTCGTCCGAAGACTTTGATCGGCAATGACGAATTAAAGGCGATTGTGGAAGCTGATGATACACAATCTACGGCTGAATTAGCAGTAGCTTTCGACGTTTGCGTCAAAACAATATTGGTACATTTGCGTGAAATTGGCAAGGTAAAAAAGTTTGACAAATGGGTGCTCCACGAACTCAATGATCGCCAGCGCAAAGTACGCGTCGAGACGTGCCTTGCACTACTCAACAGACACACAAATGAAGAAATTTTGAACCGCATTGTTACCTGCGATAAAAAATGGATTCTGTTTGATAACCGCAAGCGCTCAGCAAGTTGGTTGGATGTTGGCAAGCTGGTTCAGCACCTAAACAATGTCCTAAACGAAAATTTACCTCTAGAAAAGTGGTGGTCACTGTTTGGTGGTCTAGCGCCGGTGTGATTCATCACAGCTTCTTACCAAACGGGATGAGCATTACTGCAGATATGTACTGTGAAAAACTGAACACAATGATGGAGAAGCTGGCACATCTCAAACCACCATTGGTCAATAGCTCGTCTCCGCTGCTCGTGCACGACAATGCGCGACTTCATACTGCACAGCAGACGGTCTCCAAGTTGAAAGAACTGGGGTTGGAAGTTCTCCGTCATCCGCCCTACCCACCAGACCTTGCGCCTACAGACTACTACTTTTTCCAGAATTTGGATAACTCCTTGGCGGGGAAAAAATTCAACAACCGAAAGGCAGTACAAAATGCCTTTGAAGAATTTGTTGCCACCCGTCCAGCTGATTTCTTTAAGAAGGGCATCAATAAACTACACTGCGTTGGTAAACATGCATTGATTGCGTGGGTGATTACTTTGATCAATACAAATAAAAAATACGTGAAAAATAATCGTTTAAATTTTTCCATACAAAACGGCAACGTTATAGGTAAAGATCTAATATTAAAATATTAGCGCTAGTGTAAGGTCCAGTAGTTAATAGTCTGTGCAGTTTATTATTATCTATACGATATGCAGACAGACGTAACAGAGAGCAGGTATGGCGCCGATCCCACCCAATTTTAGCAATAATAATAAAAATATGTAATAAAATGTAAATATTTCAGTGGGAGGTTCAAATATTTAAATTTTTCCGTGACTTCTTACCTACATTTAATATTGAAGTGAAACTTCTTATTGCATGGTAGAGAAAATTTTCGTTATGCATTACGTGTTAAACTTAAGGTAAGTATGTATTTATGTCTATGTGTAAGTATGAGTATTTATACAACGGGACTTCGTATAGTGTATAGAGCATTATTTTATTAACATAGTTTATTAAATATAATTTAATATATATAGGCCCAATATATATATAATGCAGAGGAATTTTACTTCCTCCCCGTATACACAACGATAAACGCAATATTTTATTATTTATTCGAGTAAACATTGGCACTATTCGAGCTCTTACTATAATATTTGTCAATAAACACCTAGAACTGATGAAATAAGTATTCAGAGTTGCGTGTATTGAAAAATATCTTACTATTATACTAGGTTTTATAAAAGTTTAAGTTACGAACTCTTTTCGTTATTATAAATTACTAATAATTACCCCAGACTTTTTTGCGTCTGTATTTTTGTAAACTATACCACCATACCATAGCATACCATATATCTTCGTATAGCCTTAACATTTTTTGCAGCGCTCGCCGTAATAGCTTTTACATATCAGAATTTTATCCAACTTACTTGGCACTTGTGGTTCTAAGTTGGTTAATTTAAGCAATATCTTTATAAATATAGTATCTCACTTATTCAGACATACTTATAGGCTACGTTAATGTAAAGTTTCATTCAAATCCATTGAAAAGTTTTTGCGAGAAAAAGTAACAAATAACCATCCATTATCGCATACATTCACTTTTTTAAACTCATAACCACATACTTTCTATAACTTTAACACTCTTGCAATAAACTTAACAAGTTAAGAAAGCAATAAAACCAATTATTACCTCGTCATCAGATCCCGCCCTCGCACTACAAGGGGCCCTTATCACCAATAAAACACAACACAACATCTATTCAAACTTTACAACACTTCTATCACTTCAGATATGAAAGATAATAAATGAAAGTTTGCCTTAGAATTTTTTAATACTGTACTTGTCGAAACAGGATTTTACAAACACTTAAATTAATAAATACCACAACATTGCTTTATTACAGTATAAAATGTGCATTGTATTAATAAACTAACAGCACAATACTACTGTACGTTCCAAATTAATTGACATTTAAACTTGAGACAAAGGCAGTTAAGGAAATTGTTTACAAATAGAAAGCGGGGCGCGATTGGGCGGATTGCTTGTTAGGCGGGCGGCGCGACGCACCTCACAAGGGTCGACGGCCTGTGTGTCGTCGCGTTGCCATGACGACTGAAATATCTCAAAGATTATATTGTGTAGATAGCTGTTTAGGCACAAATATCTGCAATCATTTTAGTAATCATAGTTGATCTGCTAAGGTACTTGTTACATTATAGAGAAATCACTGACTATAATTTTTAGACCTCGTAGTCCGGTGAAGCTGTTAAGACCTTGCTGGGTCAACAGAGTAGACATTTCGAAAAAAAAAAAATTTTTACACCTCCACCACACTTTAAATGTTGATTTTAATTATTAACTAGATTTTAGTAAAAGTATTTATATACATAGGGGAACTCTGTTCGGTTTTTGCTTTATAAATTTATGCAACTAAATAGCACAATTTGCTAAATTTCTCCAAAACGTCTCTAATTAATATTAGTTTTATTATTACATATTTGTAAACAGTCTAAGTTACAATACTATTTTGAACTTCTAATTGATGTAATTTTACTAAATATATTACTGTGTATAAAGAATAGTAATTGCATAGTCAACCAAAGGTATTTGTTGATTTTAACATATCTAAATTTTATTGTAATCTATGTCTAACTCGAATAAATTCGGTCAAGGCTGAGTAAATTTAGAAGTCTAGTGTATACATGACAAATGTACCGGAATGTACTATATGAAACTCTATTTTTACGCTGGATGGAAATATTTATACTATATATTATGTAAGTATGTAAAATATCTATAACAAGACAAAAATAACAATACGTATTCAGTTTTTCTTAAATATTTAACATAAACCAGTTGACTATGTATTAATTTTTTTATGGTTGAAATCTTTTGTAATATATTAATATTAGTGCCATCTATTGACACATACGTTTAACACGTATGTTTTAATATTAAGTAACTCGATGTTTATTCTTGTTACTTATTGACTAGATAAAAGTATAGATGGCGCTTTAATTTTTTTTAGTTTTATACAAATAACACGGTTGTAATAATTAGACCTTGATAATTAATATTTATGATATCTTCTACATCTACAAATCGTTACTTGTCAGCTATATAATAAGATAACATAATTAAAATTGTTCAACCTTTTATCAATAGATGGCAGGTATACTAAGTTGTATAAGGAATTGCGAAGAAGTGACATGTAAGTAAGTACCATAAAACTAAAATCCTAGTACGTCATTATAACAAATTATGACATAATATTGTTTGTCTACGAACACGTGCCGCAGTGTTACAGACGCGAAAAAACGTGTATAAAGTACGTATACCTAATAATTACTAACAATTTGTTTACTCACAAACTATTTCATTGATTTACTACGTTTTACTCACTGATGCACATCATCGTAGTTATAAAGTTAATTTTAGTTGTTTTACCAGTTATTATGGGATAATTATTGTGATTTAAACATGAATTATATATGGTATACTAGCAAGCGCTCGTAACTTCGCATCTGTTTTAATTTTCGTAAATGATGCCACAATATTTTTTTTTTTCGAACTGACTGCCCTACTAGGCCTTCACAGCTTCATTGGACTACTAAGACGAGCGCTTAAGGCACTCAGCCGATTTTGATTAGGTACCATGCTCAAGGGTGCACGGCACACCTCGGCTTGGGCTGTTACCGAAAAAAACCCCGATCTGACCTAGCTAAACTATTCTAAGCTAATCGTACATGTATTCATTTTTAAATTATGCAATTAAAAATTGCGTGATTCAAAAACATAACATGTAAATCAGACGCGACTATATATAATAGGTATTCGTTTAACTAATAACGTACGCCGTGATATTTCTGAAATAGTATTATTTCTAACTTGCTTAATACTAATATGTATATTTTGGCGCATCTAAACAAAATATTTACTTATATTTATACCCTGTGAGTTATTATGATGTAATGTAATGTTTAATACTGTAAAATCGTTGTAACGTGAAAAAGCAAGTTCTATAGAATTTCTTTATCAAAATGTTAATTTGTGAATAATGTAATAGATAAATAAAATAATGACTTTGATTTAGAAGTAAAATATCTTATGTCTTTCTTATATTTTCAATCGAAGTTTAAAATAAGCTTTCTCAGTTAATTGATATTTTATGTGTTAGCCCATAAAGCTCTGAACTCTGCCCTTCACAAAGCCGTTAATGTAATTTCATTGTTAAATAGCCGAGCTAAAGGCATTGTTATACAGTTAAATGGGAATAATTTTAAACTGAAAATAGATTGGATTTCTATGTTAGAACTGGAATAATAAACTAGGTTTAGCTACTGTATTATACTCTTTTCAGTTGTATATTATTGATTTCTAGATTTCAGTTTATGAACCGTATTAAAAGAAAAACACTAGATAATGCTATAGCATGCTAGAACACCGTTGTATTAGTTTCCTTACAAAACTAATGTTGTTAAGGCCTTGCTAGGCCAACAGCGTAGTCAGTTCGAGATAAAAAAGTTTTCTTACGATATTTATTTTTAAGTAAATGGCAACTATTTGCAATTTGTCGATGGCATTTAAGTTAGTACCTTACAAATTCCGTTATATATGTAAAGAAAATTACCATTTCCTTTATTTTAGTTTATCTATCTGTAGGTAAAGAAGTTTATGTGATAGTGTTGTGTAATCTGTGGATTTCTAAGTTGTGAATAGATGTTTATAGAAAACAGTTCGAATTTGTTATTTTAAATTGAATAATTGTAAAAAAGGAGTAATATTTATGGAAGGTAAGCTTTAATGTCGTTTCAAATTGTTTTCAAAAACTCAGTATATATTTGTTTTTATATTGTCATTTCCTACAAGGTCATTCAATATTATATACATCAAATCACATACACATTTGTCTTATCGTCTTTCTAATGATAGTTTTGTTGTGTCAGTTTTGTTCAGTGGGGGGTTGTAATCTGCGTAGAAGGGATGGTTTTGACTTCGTAGATGGTATTCCATATTGTATACATGCATTAATTTTATGTGAAATTTCTAATGGCACCGTTGGGTGTAAAATCGATTGTACATGCCTGCACGTAACCTCTAGATTTGTTTAACACCGTCTATCGTTCATTCTTCGTACTACACTATATGTAAGTTTGATTACTTCTTGACTAATACCAACACAAGTACATATTCGAAATTTACGAGGTTTTCGAATAGTTAACCCTGGTAAATCTAGTTACTCAGTTCAGGTCGAGAAGGCAAAATATACTAATGTTTTCATAATGTTCAACTTTTACCACAAGCACTGGGGACTTTTAGATAAAAAGAATACAAGATAAAAAATGAAAACGATTATGATACAGTGATTTCGTTAACAGTCAGTCGATTGATTAACATTTTGCGTACTTTAATTTTTTTAAATTGAATTTTCATAAATGTTAGTCTATAAGGTTAAAAATTTGTTTTAGACATTATAAAATATACATATATTTTTTTAACGTGATACAAAAAAAAGGTTAAAAATAATTACTGCAGAACAAAACCCATGAGGAGTCGCGGGCAGAGGCTAGTGCTATAGTATACAAAAAAAAAATAATATAGAAAAAAAACCATCGACATTTCTGACGAAAGTTAAGACTTTAATATGAAAAAGTTGGTAAGAGAATTTTTCCTAAGTAGAAAGAATTTCCCGTAAGACCTTCGCCGAGGAAAAAGCCGCTCATTAAGATTTATAAAGCGAAGTAACTTGCACAACTTCTACAAAGTTTAAGTTCCCCTCTATTGTTGTATTGTGTTATCAATGAAAGTGAATTCATAATGTGCGATTATCCGGACCGGCCATTGTGTCGCTTGAAACTGTCCTTTGTAACATTTCATATGGAGTTATTTGATAATAATGAGTATGTACGCTAATAATTTCCCTAATATATATTATATTTTGTGTATACATCAAAATCAAAAATACTTTATTTCAATTTAGGCCCTGAGAAGGCTATTATGAATGTCAAATCAACCATCGTTTCTACGTTACACACATAGCTAGTAAGAGAGGAAATACGGAATATAATTTTTTGGATTTTTTCCCTTATAAAATGTCGAACAATTACTTCTTTTACCGTACAAAAAAGCGTTTCATAGAACCAAAGTAATAAAACACTTGAATTATAATATTAACTTAGGTATTTATGTAGCACATCACCGATTTTTTTTAGAAGATGATAAATTCATGGAAAATATGTCAACATTTGTTGAGGAATTTATTTTTAATGCTTACAAGAATGTAAGGCCCACCTCTCATCTCCTCGCGAACTCCTCCTCCCCCTCCCCCATATCCATTCCCCCAAACACAGGCTGGCAATGCACTTGCGACTACATTGGTTTTGCAAGTGTCTATGGGCGACGGTGATCACTTAACATCATGTGACTCGCCTGCTCGTTTGCCTCCTACGACATAAAAAAAAATGTTGAAAAAAAGTATTTCTAACATATTTGGTCCTATAAAAAAGTTTATCTCACTTAGGTTTCATATTTTTTTGTATCATGGTAAGCGACACTATGGTAAGCGCAAGCAATCCAACTCAGCATACCTCTCTGTAACTTGATATATACTGAATAACCCCGATCTCGAAACCTGAAGGAGGGCCACTGTAATGGGGTTATCTTGATGTTCCGAGCCGGGTATTGAATTCTGCTGCCTATTTTGATTATTAGAAATATATTGTGGCCTAAGTCTAAGCGTTACTATGGTGTGTGGTGGACGCAAGCCACACAGACACGGTACGGTGAAAAGCAACATAACAAGACACTATTTCTCCGTTACATATGATATTTTAACCAGGTTCATTATTTTAGTAAGAAAAAGTACATCTATCTGGATCGCGTATACAGAGCAACATGTCGACCAACTGATCTCGCTTGTGGTTTATCATACATTATATTTTAATTACTTCATATGAAATTCACTTACGTTAAATCGAATAACAATAATCGCACATTTCAAAAGCGGTTTGGATTTATTACAGTTACTTTGATATAAATTATTAATCATAATAATATAGTGGTTTCAGAGGTTATACAAATCTCGCAGGATCAATGAGATTATTGAAGTAAGTACTTACTTAAATCCATAATATATCTCTTGGCAGTTTGGCCTATAGTGATTTCTTTAAGAATTACATAAAAATACCTATTTTCTTATTTAATAGTATTGAATATAGTCACCTTCGCCATGCTGCTTTTGTATACATCTATCCAAGATAGCGTGTACTATAATTCATAGCCTATAACCTAAACTCCGTCGAGACGCAGCAAAGGAATTATTAAAGATATTAAGAAATACTGTAAAAATCGAATCGTATACTTCGTCAGTAAAGGACGTAATGGCGATTTCAAACACGGAGAGAAGTGGTTCTATTAATTTTACAGGCAGTAGTAATAAACACAAAACACTACAGTTGTTCATATTTTCTTATGATATCCTATGATAGTTTTGCCATTTTTATTTAGAAGTATATTCGAATTTAGAAATAAATGCTAGGACACCTTGAGACTTGGACTTGGGACATTCAAATTAATAATATCGTGCAGGTGTAATCATTCTACCCCAAATACTGTACTTACTAATCCGATTAATGCTTACTATTCTTCTCCTTCCTTCCTATGCGAAATCTTAATATTTGTCTGTTGCGTTTTTTTGAATTCGCATTCGCGTGGCAGCAAAAGATATTTGTGAAAAAACGGTAATTTTGTGAGACAAACCTAACAGTTTATTTTAATTTAATAATGTTTTTTGTAAAACCGAGTTTCGTTCGGTCTCCCAGGTACTATTGCTTAAATTAGCAAAAATTTCACGATAAGTGTCCAGTAAAATTGAAAAACTCCTGTCATTTGTAAGTTTGACGTGCGTTGCATAACCGGCAGTTACATAAAGAAATAGTCATTATTTACAGATATAAATGCAGACAAAGACTGAACAGATAGCTGCTTACTACTACTATTACTTTTAGCTCGATATAGGTGTGGTTGCACCATGGAGTTAATGAATCAGAGGGTAGCGAAATCGGGGGCAATGTGATGCTTATGTCAGACTCCTACTGATTATAAACCCTCTGTCGCTTAGCTAGTATGCGTTCTCAAGCATACTCCTCTAAGTAAGGACATGAAATCATAATGATATAATCGATGTATGTGTGACGAAAACTTAACAATCGTCAGAAGTAAGTTCAAAATATTATTGTTTTAAGAAGTCATCGCAGTGTCTGAATCAAATGTTCGTTGTACACGCAACAATACAATATTGATAAACATCCATTGTGAATACCGGGTACTGCGTAGGATTACCTTCTGTCAATTCTATGCCTTATGTTGAGTCATTATTAATTTGTTTTTTATGCATTCGTATCTACTTGTCAAGTACCATTGGTTCACAAGGCTTTCATTATTAATCGTGCCTATAAGATTTGACAACATTCATATTCAAATTATTGACTGAGCCCACGTCTTCGCTCGTATCATTAAGAACATTATTGTTAAAATGTATTTTATTATACAATGTAAACAAATTAAATTTTGTAAAGGGCTAATAAATATTTAATAATATATTATTTTATTAGATACTTTTCATATCAGTTAAAAGTGGTTACTTTCAGTAGATATAAAAGTTAGATATGTTCTACTGCCATTTTTTTAATAATTATCCTCTAAACAAATGGCTACTGTCAATAATTAAGTAGAATATAACAAGGGAAACATTTGTAATACTACATTATTTGTATCCAGTTAATAGACTTTGGAACTTATTTATAACTTATCACTAAATATTATAAAACAAAGCCCTCTGTCACATCTGTCTGTCTGTCTGATGGCAATTAACTCAAAAACTACTGAACGGATTTTTTTGCAGTTTTCACCAGTGGACAAAGTGATTTATGAGAAAGGTTTTAGTTACTTTCTCAAGATTTTCTTATTATCAAAGCGGGGTAACATCCGCCGCGCCCGTTTGTCTTATATAACAATACATATAGTGAAACCTGATCAAAGAATATACCAATTAGTAAAAAAAAAGCCGTCCGTGGTTTTCCAGTTATGGACTCATAACTCATAATTACACAGATAAATTACATACCCGTATTTGTTAGCGTTCCATCATATCCTATAATACCTAAGTCTTCTCAAATAATACTTACAGCTAAAATATAATGTTTGTGATATAATATATTGTGTAGTCTTGATATCACATTACACAATTTCCGAACATCGTAAGGAGTATTCAGTTTACAGAGGACCTTTATATATTTACTTAGGACATGGCGGAAAATTATTTTCTTACCGCGGTAGATATTTACTGAACTGCTTTGCGGACTCTATTGATCGTAGTAGCATAAACAAATTAAAATGCAATATGTATTGGAAATGTTACTGCTTATAACTACCGTATTTATTACAGAGTGAATTCTTTTGCTATGAAGGCACGATACGATTGCTGGTTTTAATAGATCACCATCAACCTGTAAGAGATCCACCGCAGGACCATAGGCCTCTTTTCGAATATTCTTCTTAAAGTATGGGTATAATCATCATGCGCCAGTCCACGATTTATTGCCGATTTCAAACAGATAGATCCACAGTTCTATGATTTCCCACATACAGTAGCACTACAAGAACATTTCTCTATTTCAAGTTTCCTCACGATGTTTTCTTTTACCGTCAGGCGCTAATGTTGCAGATTAAAATTAGTAAATTTACGTGAAATCCGAAAACATCGTTAATACATGCCGTTGTTCGAACCTGCGATTCTGATTTATACGAGTATTTCAACGGATAAACTACTCGACCACCGCGACTTTTACAGTGACGGTAGTTTTTTTTTGTTTTTCCTGTAGACTCTTGATTCGCCCCTATTTCCGAAACCATTTTAACTTTAGTACAACTTAATCATAATATTATAATGAGCAAGACAAGATCTTATTGTTATAATTAACTACAGCTGTTTACGTTTTTTTTAAACATTTTTTCTTTAATGAAACGGTATTCACAATCTTCAAATTAGAAATCTCTCATCGAGCAAGCCGCAATGTCTTCCGGCATTTTCAATTTACGGTAACGTGAGATTGCGGTTAAAAACAGCCTGTAAAGAATGAAAAATAATGTTAAGATTTATACTTTCTTGAGAGTGCTGTGGAGGGGAAAACCGAATGTCTGTACAATGACGTCAAAGGGAATGACGCGCAGACAGTCGTCTGTCCGACACTTGAACGATTTAGGTTTCACTTTTACCGTGTTCTTTCATAAATATTATTCTAAGAATTTTGGGGATATTTATTTTCATACGAGCGTGTTTTGTAGAATACTTAGTGTTCTTCAAACTCATCTAAATTTATAAAGATCCAAGTCCGTGTCATGATGTTTATCTAACATGAAATCCTGAAACTACTAAACCGATCTTAAAGAGAATCGAAATTTATGTATAATTTGGTCCAACTTAAGAGATTCATACTTCGGTTAATGTCTTCAATATCTTTTAATTACATATTAAATAATTGTCAATGTTGATTATTGTTATTAATTTCATAATTTTCATCAACTTCGAACACACGGAATTTCAAATTAGTTGTTGACAAATAATTGCAGGAGTGACTGTTATACATATCTCATAGATGGCGCAATACAATTATTTTATCACAATCTTAATTTAACATATAATAACTGAGCAACAGCAACGCCACATTTTTACCAACCCTCCTGATTTAATCACGTCAGCGAACGATCAGTACCAGCATGTCCCTCGAAACAGAGCGTGTTCACTCCCACGCCCGCGTAACCACAGATCACGCCGCCGTGGTCTGGGGGTAAATCTCGCTCCCGCACACCAGATTAGGCCTCCTTGGCAGCGGCTCAAGCCTAGGTTCGATCCCTAGGTAGGGAGCTCTTGAGTGCGTTGCTTGCGCGATACGGTGACACAAAATTTACATCACTGCTACACTATCACCCCCACACACGTGCACACTTACATATAAAAGTAGAAGGGTTTTATTTTTTTCCCTTATCGAACTGAAAGAACTTTCAAAATTTTCGACAAGAATTATATGTAAGAGTTGTTGAGATATATATAGGTCGCGAATTGCATGTAACAGACAACAGCCAAGCCGAGGTATGCCGTGCACCTTTGAACTAGTTGCCAAAACTAAAATCGGCTGAGTGCCTTAAGCGCTCGCCTTAGTAGTCCGGTGAAGCTGTTAAGACCTTGCTAGGTCAATATCGTAGTCAGTTCGAGAAAAAAAAACCACGCATGGCTGGCTCAGCTAGTATATATATTATAGGAAGATAAAACAATAGTGTTTCACTTCATAAAATATGTCGACACGTTATACCCATGAGTATTTGTGACAAAAAAGTAAATTTTCAAAAAAAAGTATTAACCGACTTCAATATTAATCAGAGGCATAGAAATAAGGCACTAAAAACCGGAAAATAAATAGGTTATCAAATTAACCAAATGTAATGAAACATATGAATATGTGTGCTACCAGGAGATGTATTGGAAGTCGGTGCCAACCGAAGATCATATCATCTACATCTAGGTACAAAGGCACCGACTTCCAATGCATCTCCTGGTAGCACACATATTCATATGTTTCATTACATTTGGTTAATTTGATAACCTATTTATTTTCCGGTTTTTAGTGCCTTATTTCTATGCCTCTGATTAATATTGAAGTCGGTTAATACTTTTTTTTGAAAATTTACTTTATTTCTCCATTTTTAGTGAACATAATTTTTTTTTTCTAAAACATGCGGGTCACCTGATTGTAAGTGATCACCGTCGCCCATGGATACCTGCAACACGAGAGGAATCACAGATGCGTTGCCGGCCCTTAAGAAAGGAGTAGGCTTGTTTCTTGAAAGTTGTGTTACTTTGTCACGGATCCCATAATCAGAACCTAACCAAACTCTCATCAAACTACCCTTGAAGAACACTCTTTACAATAAAAAAGGAATCATCGAAATCGGTTGGCATGATATTGAGTTATTCGTCTATTTGTCGTATACACACCAAATGCAAATTTAACACTTATACGGTTTTGCACTGGATGCCGTTGACAGAACCGGACCAAAAAATGGGACCACACGGGAAGCACTAGCTTTCAGATAAAAAAAGAATCATCCAAATCGGTGCAGCCAGTCCAGAGTTATGAGGTAACAAACATAAATATTGATAACCTCCTCCTTTTTTTGAAGTCGGTTAATAAGGTTGCCGTGAGTGTCGAAACTCATTGAAAACTGCTTGCCAGTAGGTTTTCAACTTAAAGCTGACACCTATGTGAAATCGCTATTTTTAACAAAATACTTGTTAAACTGTTTTTATTAATCTGATATTCTTAACATATTTTACAATAATTGAATTTATATAGTGTGGCAAAATGACTATTTTATTAAATACGGAAGTTACTGTTTAGGCTTCTAAATATTACATGTTGTTTTTTATGACTTATGTATACAAGATTTATAGGAATAATTTAAGTGTAAACTCCAACAGTATGCCCACAAAAGATCTACTTCCCAAGTTTTTGGATGCTGGAATCTTTTTTAACCAACTTAGAAAACGAGGAGCTTCTCGTTTCCTTGTATTATTTTAGTAGTCCGGTGAAGCTTTTTTTTTTTTCTCGAACTGACTACGCTATTGACCTGGCAAGGTCTTTACAGCTTCACCGGACTACACTTCGTCCGGTGAAGCTGTTAAGATCTTGCTAGGTCAATAGCGTAGTCAGTTCGAGAAAAAAATTGTATTATTTTGTGTTTATCATTACAGAAGTCCATCAATAATTAACCGATTTAGAAAAATATTTGTTATCGAAAAAAGAATATCTTTGTAAATATTCTAATCCCATTTGGGGTGTAAAGGGTGTCGCGTAACATCTTAAGACTTGAGACACCCAAGCCTACCTCACCTGCACGTGGTGCACCCTGCTGATCAATGAACGAGGCAATGGCGAAAACGGGGTGGTAGGGTTTAAAGCCTGACTGGGTCGCAACCACCATGTATTTGGCGAAAAAGCCCGTCATAGTGACTCGCTTCTGAGTGTCGCGTTTCGGGATCAGCCTGTGCATATCCAGTACCGGGTGACTTTTGTCATTATGGCGGGTATGACAGCGGCGACCGGCGATGGATAATCTGTCTCTCGGTGGTTGCCGATGTTTTTGGATTGTACTAAGCATAGTCTGAGTTTAAGCATAACATTAGGCGTAGTGCAGTCATTATGTCGTACTTCAATAAAAAAAATCGAATTATAGCAAAAAACAGAAATCTTAAATTCTTATTCATTCTAATAATATTCCATTCTTACTAAAATGTTACCTTAATCACTACTATACATATATTGAGGACTTCACTGAATGATGAATAAGATATTAAGATTTCTCTTTTTTTGTGAAGAACTTTCACTTGAAGCATGATGCATCATTTTATTATACGGCGGTTAGTAATAAACCGTCAATATGTTTTTTTCTCTCAACCACCGCCATTGCATTCACACGTAATTATTAATGTTCACGGATTAATGTCTCTAGAGGGCTCCCAATTATTATGAGAAGGGGTCATGCCAAATCTCACATGGAAGAGAGCGGCAAAAATCATCAAATTTTTTTGGAGCCAAATGTAGTTTAAAAATGTGAGAAAAGCAGATTAATTTAAAATAAAGTACATTTCTAGACTAAAATAAATTAAAACCTGACACAGTTCAGCTATATATTAAATTCCGTGCATAGATGTAGTTATTTAATTCTGGTATATCGAAGTGTAATCATGGTATGGTATGGTAATTAAAGTAAAAATAACTATAAATATAATAAAGCAAAAAATTTTTTTCTCATGAATTCAGTTTATACTGACGTTTATGTGTTCTTCAATTTATCATTTATAACATAGGTTAATGGAATAACTTACGGGATGGTCCATTAATAATGTTTGGCGTTTTTGAGGGATTTTTGATCCCTCAACCTGCTTGGTGATATGTCGTGAGATTCATCTTGACCACGTAAAATCTTTCAAAAGAGGTGTGAGAGAAAAGTTATGAGACTGATTTTTTGGTATCCAAAAATTTTTATTTCTTTTTAAACATCAATATTATCTTTTTTCAGTTATCCTCATCAAATATCCTCAAGGAATCATTTCAGTACTTTAGAAGACATCCAAAAGAATATAACAGATAGGCTGAAGACAGTACCGGTTGAAGACTCGAGCGTTACTACCAACAATGGGAACAACGTCTCCATCAGTGTGTACCTGCCCAAGAGAACCTTGAAGAGGATTTTTTATTCATATCAGAGGAGGCATATGAAGAGGCGGGTCACCTGATGTTAAGTGATCACCGCTGTCCATAGACACTAGCAACACCAGGGCAGTCGCAAGTGCGTTGCCAGCCTGTGTTTGGGAGGGATAGGGGGATGTGGAGGGGGGAGAGGAGGGGAGGTGGATCTCCGGCGCTCTCACTGACCGAACGAAACGTAACAATGCAAGCACTATTACCTCACGTTGGATTTTTGTGTGACGGGTGGTACTACCACGGGTGAGCCGACCCATATATGCTGAAACCAGTAATAGCTTTAGCGTGACTCTACCACCTAAAGATTTGATTAATAAAAAATCAGTCTCATTATTTTCTCTCACACCTCTTTTGAAAGATTTTACGTGGTCGAGATAAATCTCACTAAAAATCCCTCAAAAACGCCAAACATAATTAATGGACCACTCTTTAGGTTATTCTAACATGTGTTATAAATGATAAATTCAAGAACTAACATAAACGTCAGTATAAACTGAATATATTTAGCGTAAGAGAAACAAAGTTGAGCCAATTCGCGTGTTATAGTATTTTCTGTTTACACAGTTAGTTCGTCGGTGAACGTTACCGGCAGTCGGCCGCACTACTCGTATCCGCTGACCAGAATATCCGCTTCTATATTGACGGTTTAGATTGGGTTACACGATAAACAAAATTGTTAGTTATATCGGGAAACACATGTTATCTTATTACCAAAATTAGTCAGATATGTATCTTACAATTGCTTAGTTGCGCAGATAATATTGTAATGTAAAAAAAACTCGAAGCTGTCATAGGGACTGCCGAAAGTAGTGAAAACTCAAAACTAACTAACTGTGTACCGTTTATGATTTTGAAAACTAATTATGGTTCAGATAGATTGAACAACAATTATTTACATATACAGAATATCAATATATTTACGGCCGCTGCACTACACGTCGCTAGTCTGACGCTAGCGCAATACGATCGGTTACGCTTACTAGCATGTCGCTGACGTGAAACCACAAGTTTATCTCCTGTCCAAAACATATCAATCAACGCGGTTAAAGATGCCGGACGCCTTTTACTTCAACAATTACTTAAGGAAGTCTTCTTCTGAGTGATTAGTCGGAAATGTTACGCGAACATTAATTATGTTAATTGCCGATCAGTATGACAGTGAAGGAGTTCATCATATTTAAGCCTTATACGATAACATAATCTTTGTACGTCCGCATATTTGCATGTTCTAAATACGTATGTCTTTGTTTGAATACGGATTAACACTTATTAGTATTTAATCACTATGTTAAAGTAATCATTAGGTAAGAAAAACACGTTTTATGCAACTTCCTTATCTCCTTATGTCTCGTTTATGTGGTTAATAACTGAAACTGTTAGCCATATAAATTCTACTTATTTTTATGAGGAGTATTATAATTTATGAAAGATCACGCTACATCTATTAAGAACAGAGCAATATCATACGAATTTGAGGTCAGCAAGGACATTAAGAGAGAACGAAGAAATGGTGCGGGTTGACTGTGTGTCGCGGCGCGGGGTGTTCAAGACTGAGGGTCGTGAAAAAGTATACAGCTTGATACATTATAAAGTTTGTTCCATTTTTCTGTCTATTTGATCTCACGGTACCTACGGTTTTGAATAAGAGATTTTTTTTCTTTTTTCTGCAAATGAAGCTATGTTAGCTGTAAAACTCTCTAAAATGAAAATTTGTTCATCACTCTCATTTCGTAATGTTGCTGAGGAGTACTTACAGATACAAACTCTACGATGAAGTTAGATTTTGTGGAGTCCGATTCTGACGCGACCGGGAACGGTTGTGTCCGTGCACACGGAACAATATTTCGATTTTTACGAGTATAGTGATACAGTGTATTCCAGTGTAATACGTAGTGTTACTGTGATTTGCGAGTGCTGTTTTCGAGTGTTTTAAAAACCGCACTTTTCAGTGCTCACCCTATATAGCGAATAGTAAGTACAACGTGTCGGTCATCCAGCGCATCGTATCGTGTTGGACGTGTGTATCTCGTGTAATTCGTCACATATCCAGAGCTTTGTTTCGACATTTTAATCGAGAATTTCAATCGTTGGTCGTTCTTTTCAGAACATTTTATTTATATTTTTAGTGCGCGCCGTGTTCAACGTGTACATAGCATCGAGATCGATATAGATAGCCGGCGTACCCGACTTTTGCCGCGTAGCACCTGCGTGCCAGATGTGTGCGTTGTTGTTGTTGTTGCAGAGTGAGTCATCGTCGTCGCTATTGTACTCGAGCTACATTGTTTAGTGACCCATCGTTACTTATTAAATAATTTATTAAACGGCACTTCCCAGTGCGAACACAAAACGTTTGATAGTCCCGTAGCTTCTTTCTGGCGTGCCCCCCCTGCACATCAGGCAGAGAGGTTAATTTAATTCGTCCGCGTGCTCTCCCCCCCCCCCCATGCCACGAAATGGCTAGTCAAAATCAGTCGATGTTAGATCGTCTAAACTGGCTGGAAAAAATTGTACAAAAAGTTGCAACCCATGCCCCGCATCTATTAGAAGATTCTCAAATTAAATTAGAATATGCGTCTCGTATCCCAACCGCGAATTCCTTTGATTTGCTAGATTCGTATCAGTCTCCGGAAAGACACGATGATAGAACTCCCGCCACCGCCCCCATCCCGAATTCCAACTCAGAATCCGGAGCAGATATGGAGCTCGATACAGTAGTACCCGCCCCTACCACGTCTGTAGTCTTACCCGCCGCGAATTCTGAAAATGATAGATTCGAAGTCGTTACGCGTAAACGGAAAAATTCGAACCCCACTCCCTCCGCGTCCCAAGTCTCCTTGGGTTCCATACACCCGGTTCAGAAAAATATCAAGAGAGATAGCGCCCGAATGCCTGTGCCTGCGTCAGCTAATCACAAGCCCCACCTCATCGATCTTACTCAAGCCGACGTTACGACTTCCGTAGCCACAGCTAAGAAGCACCGCCCACCGCCCCCTGTTACAATCCAAGACAAGGCTTCATGGTTAAAGATTTCCACTAAAATGAACGATTTAAAAATTCAATACACCTCCGCCTTGAATACCTCCGCGAGTATTCAAGTGAAAGTTCCTACCTCCACTGATCACAGCAAGCTGACCACCTTTCTCAGGGAGGGCCATTACGCGTATTTTATGTTTGCTCTCGAGCAAGAGCGCCTCCTTCGCGTAGTCCTCAGACGTATCCCGGTACAACTTTCGACCGACGAAATCTCTGCCTCCTTGAAGAAGCACAACTTCCCAGTCCGTGAGGTGCACAGGATGTATCACCCGCGTACCCGAGCGTCTTATAACATGGTTCTGGTTATCCTAGACTGCTCCCAGGAAGGAAAGGCTATCTTTAGCCTGACCTCTGTATGTGGCCTCACCGGTATCACCGTTGAGCCCCCCCGGAAAACTCACACTCCGTAGCAGTGTCATAACTGTCAGAGTTATGGTCACTCGGCGCGGAACTGCTATCTCCGCCCTAGGTGCGTCAAGTGCCTAGGAGACCACTCCACGAAGGAGTGCGAGCACACGCCCGGCATTCCTGAACCTCCTAGCTGCGTGTTGTGCGGGAACGCGGGTCATCCCGCGAATTACCGCGGCTGACCCCCGCGCCTCGCGCTCGCAACGCCCTCGCCAAGCGAGACAGGCGGCCAGAGCGCCTGTCACCGCCACCCGCAATCCGCCTCCGCCACTCATGTCCGTGGAGGCCTTCCCCGGCCTGTCGGGTGCCTACCACACCCCGGCAGTGCCCGCGCCCACTCCGCGCGCGCCATCCTTTGTGCCGCGCGCGCCGCAACCCGTGCGGGCCCCTCTGTCCTCCTGAGCTCCCAAACCTCAGCCCCAGGGTCCGAAACCTCAGGCTCAGCCTCCGCAGGCGAAGCCTATTCAATACGACCGCCTCAGCACCTTTTCTTTCGACGGCATTGACTGAATTAGCCAGTTAATGGTCGTGCACGATGTAGTAGACGTCTTACCTTTTGCCGAGCTTCTCGTGACGAAAAGAAGTCAGGATATGCTCAGAGCGTTCCCGCGTTTTCCGGCTCTTGCTAGGACAATGAACGAACTCACCCGTGCTCATTATAACAAATCGGTTTAACAATGTTCTCGGCAATGAATAGGGTTAAACCGCGCTGTCTATCTCTTTCATTTTTTAATGCTAGGAATCTCTCAACACAGCGCGATCTAGTAGCTGCCTTCTTGCGCGATAAACAAATAGATGTTTTCCTCGTACAGGAAACATTATTAAAACCGAAAATGCGTAGCCCGCGAATCGCGAATTATAATATAATTCGAAATTATCGTGTCACCAGCGGGGTGGCACCTTAATCTACTTCAAACGCTCGTTATACTGCATGCCGATAGATCCACCCGCTCTAGATATTGTAGATTAGGGATGACCGGTTATCCGACCAATAATGTCCGCGTATCTCCCGCCGACTAAAGAATTATTAAAATCCGATTTAGAAGCGTTGTTCGAATTAGAAGACTCCATCATAATAGCAGGGGACCTCAACAGCGGGTACGTCATCTGGAACAGTCCAACTACTTCTCGTAACGGGAAAATATTGGACAAACTAGGCGACGATCTAGCTTTTGACGTCATAGCCCCTTTGGAATCCACTCACTTTCAAGGTAACTGTCATCCGGCAGTGTTAGACGTAGCTCTATTTAAAAATGTCACGCTTCGGGTACGACTCATACAAGTCGTACACGAACTTGACTCAGATTACCGTCCCGTTATACTACTGTTAGGTCCGAGCTCGGACGCCACCCCTCCGTCGGTTAAGGTGGCAGATTACGCGAAACTCGGGCGTTATTTCAAAGATAATCCTACTTCTCAAAGTTTATACAGACAAGGCGGAGTGTCTCGCCGCGAGTTTAGAGGAACAATGTTCACCGAACACAGTAAACACTGACCCTACACATATTGGATCGATGGAGACCTCGGTAGAGTGCGCGCTCGCGTCCCCGCCGGCGGGTACACTAACTCCTATCACTTTTGATGAAGTATCGGATGCCATCAAGTGTCTAAAGCTTAGGAAGTCCCCAGGTCCCGATGGGATCAGGAAAGAAGTACTGAGACTCCTTCCTGATCGCATTATAGCTTTATTGGTCTGCATCTTCAATGCAGCCATGTTCCAGGGCCAATTTCCAGCCGTCTGGAAGAAGGCCATAGTGATAGGCATACACAAGACCGGCAAAGAAGCTACGCTTCCCCATAGCTATCGCCTGATTAGCCTGTCAGATACATTAGGTAAATTATACGAGCGGCTCCTTCTGAACCGTCTCCAGGTCACGATTACAGATTTAAAATTAATACCACCTGAGCAGTTCGGATTTCGCACCGAACACTCTTGCACGAATCAAGTACACCGCCTCACGGAGTACATTTTCTCAAAATTTAACGCCGATCCAAAACGTAAACCGAAACGCACAATTGCACTCTTCTTCGGTATCGCCAAAGCCTTCCATAAGGTCTGGCATGGAGGACTCATACATAAATTATGTAAATTTCACGTACCCGATCACTTAATACATATTATCCGCGATTATCTCACTGATAGGACTTTCCGCTTTAGAGTGGATGGGGAACTATCCCCGCCCCGCCCAATACGCTCAGGTGTGCCACAGGGCTCCATACTCGCGCCTTCGCTTTTCAATCTGTTCATCAGTGACCTACCTCGGTCTCCGGGGGTCGAGGTAGGTTGTTATGCTGACGATACAGTTATTTACACTTCCGGCTGGCGGTCGGACTTTCTTATGAAGCGTATCGAAAAGGCTGTTCTCACACTCGGTGA
The DNA here is from genome assembly GCA_014332785.1 of Antheraea mylitta. Classification (NCBI taxonomy): domain Eukaryota; kingdom Metazoa; phylum Arthropoda; class Insecta; order Lepidoptera; family Saturniidae; genus Antheraea; species Antheraea mylitta. Next base: position 6,768,528 of record JACEII010000022.1, read on the forward strand.
ATGGTTTCGTCGATGGCGCATAGAAGTTAATCCTGATAAGAGTGCCGCAATACTCTTCGATCCCACGAAACGCGCTAATAATTTTCAGCCCATCAGGCTATACGGAACCGACATCCCTTGGGTCGAAGAGGTCAAATATCTCGGTGTTACATTAGATAAACATTTAAAGTTCAATTCACATATAGATAGAGTGCGAAACAAAGCCGCTATGGTCTTGGGTCGCCTCCCTCCGTTGCTTTGTCATAAGAGTAAGATGTCCCTCAGACACAAGCTCACTTTGTATAAGACGTGTATCCGTCCCGTGATGACATATAGCTGCCCCGTTTTTGTGCATATGTCCAAAGATAACTTTCATAAGCTGCAGGTTCTCCAAAATCGTGTTTTACGTAAAGTGACCGGTGCCCCACGGGTACATCCGGAGAGTCGATCTCCATAGAGACCTAGAGATCCCTTCTATCTGGGCGTACGTAAAATCACTTACGACTAGTTATTTTGAAAAAGCCGCGAATCATCCCAGTCCGTTAGTGGTATCCGCCGCACAATACGAACCCGTACCGAACGCTGCGCATTATTATAGACGTCCGCGACATATTTTAATCGACCCTCCTGATGAAATAACGGCAGTGAACGATCAGTACCAGCCTGTCCCTCCAAAGAGAGCGTGTTCACGCCCACGCCCGCGTAACCACGGATCACGCCGTCGTGGTCTGGGGGTAAATTTCGCTCCCGCATACCAGATTAGGTACCCCTCGGCAGCGCCTCAAGTCTAGGTTCGATCCCTCGGCAGGGAGCCCTTGAGTGCGTTACTTGCGCGATACAGTGACACAAAAATTTACATCACTGCTACAACACTACACGATCACCCCCACACACGTGCACGCCTACACGCTTACACATGGAAGTGGAAGGGTTTTATTTTTTCCCTTATCGTACTGGAAAAATTCTAATTTTCCGATTAAAAAAAATATATGGAGGGGTTGTTGAGGCGTGTATGTTTGGTACACATATGCGTCTCAATAACTCAAACATATATGAATAGTTAGCTAGGTTAGCTAAGATAGGTCGAGGTCGAGTTTGCAAGTAACAGGCAACAGCCAAGCCGAGGTGTGCCGTGCACCCTTGAGCTAGTTGCCCAAATAAAATCGGCTGAGTGCCTTAAGCGCTCGCCTTAGTAGTTCAGTGAAGCTGTTAAGACCTTGCTAGGTCAATAGCGTAGTCATTTCGAAAAAAAAAGTTAGATTTTGTAAGATATTATTAAACAATAATGAGGGTTCTATGTAAGATCCACACTCCTGAACGTTGAAGATATTAAAACGAATTAATTTGTTTACGACTCGAAGTGAGATGTAAAATTGAGTGGCAAAGAAGCGCCAAACCACCAAAGCAAACACGATGTAAAAGTTACTACCTACTGATTTATTGCCGCGCTGCGTTTGAAGCTACGTTAGACGTGTTTCGTACTGGCGTTTCTACAACTCCGCGTTTCATTAAACAGATTAAATCAAATTTATTATTATTAATTGTTTAGTGTTTCAGTCTTAGTATTTTTCACACTAGTTTATTTTAATATACATCAATAATCGATCGTGCGTACTTTGTTTGCAGAATCATAAAGCTTCACAATGTTCATATGAGCTCACTCTGTACAAGGGAGTACTGAACGCCTATGACTGGTTAATATTCAACACATTGGGATGGTCTACTAGAATTACCACCATCAAGCTAAGCTGTCGCTAAGTATATTTAAGTGGTTTTCTGTCGCGGCATGTGAAAGTCAGCCCTTCAGACGTAATATGTTACCTTAGCCCACATTTTTCACTTAATTTGAAGTAAAAATGTCATCAAATCTATAAGGCAGAGGTATCCAAAGTGTGCGCCGTACAAAGTAAAGTATCTAACAATATACTACTATTATAGTGATTCATATATTCCGACTTATACAAATGAAGCGTAATTGTACCCAATTTGTCAAAATTAAACGGCGGCGTTTATTTTATTTGAATAAGAACAACTAGCTGTTACCTAGCGCTAATATGAAACATCTCTAAATCTAATCTTATAGGTAACCGCTTAATCTGTTCTCTCAACAGTAAACTTGCGTTTGTCGGCCGACATCTCACCGAATAAAACTATATTTAGTTCCTCTGTACTCACCGAACGGCGAACTGAAAGTCGTAAAGTTAGCGTTTTCGTTAGAAGAAATTCCTTCATTTTTTTTTTTACGTTCTGCTCTACTTGTCATTCATTATACGCACTAATTATATAGCTTTCATCATTAATTTGGTCTACTTCCTACTTTATTTTTTTTACTTTAGAAATCAATCTTTACTACTGAAATATATTACTACTGTTTTGAAGTTGGAAATTATTCCGTTTTGTAAAGTGTGTCGTGTGTTGTTTTCATTTCTCTAATAAGCTATTGGCACTTCTTGTAAGAACTTTCAAGAGAGGTTTACATTCATTTCGCTTGTAAAAAGTAAGCAGACTATGTTATGCAAGTTGCCACCAATGGTGTACGATATAAAAACGATGTTAAAATTACTGAAACTTGACAAATTGAGACTGCACCCAAAAACTCCTCATTAGACGTTTTTTTTCTTCCTTTAAACTGGCGTCACAACAGCACTACTCTGTTTCACTGTTTTAATTTTATAAAACTATTACGTAGTTAATCAAGTATTTAGTTGTTATGCTCTTCACACCCATGATGTAAGTACTTAAATGTGGTCAACTCACATAAAAATTAATTCGTTTCATAAACATTAGACATAAGAAATGCTCCATTTTATTCCTGCTTTCGTCTAACAACATGAGTTAGGCAAGATGGGAAATACTTTAATCGATGTTTATATTTAGGCAGACTTTTATAAACAAGTCCGTATACGATGTAAAATCAATTCGATAAAACTTTATAAGGTTTCAGAATATTATTTAGAATTAATTTCACTTTTGCACAACTACTAAAGTAATTACAAAAAGCAATTCTAATATAGTACCAAAGATTTAGAAAGTAAACCGTAGTGTACGTTTGAGAATTAAATATAAAATGTAACTACTACGGCCATTGTACTATTGTGAATTAATTTTGTCGGCAGTAGGACATGGCAAATGTCACTCATAGTTACTGGTTTTTATGTTTCTAGTTGGACCAATATGTATCTACCAAGCAGGGTGGTACATACATGCATGCATGGCACAAGCTGTATATTTTCACTTAAAGCTTGCTGCTCGATATCGCAAAGAAAATTCTAACAAATACACGGCTGTTATACTGCTGCGGCCATCAGATATATGAGCTCATCTACCTAAAACATATACTGGAGAAAAGTCAATAAGTTTGTAGCTTGTGTCTCTAACAAAAAATCATTTATAAGTTTAATTTGAAAATAGAAGCTCAAACATGAACAGTACTTGTTTTGTTTTAAAATTGTTTTAAACAGAATTACTAAAGAGTGGCCAACACATTGCGATACGAAATATGAGTTCAGTGTGATGGTGGAATCAGTTTTACGCATAAGATAACCCAGTACTCTTGCCTAGTAGTATAATAATGTAGAATATACAACAATATAGTCGGAAACCGGTGCTGATATGTGAACCACAAACACGTACTAACTTGATGGTGAATGTTCCAATTACCAGAGGTATACGCGTGGCTAATCTTCTGTCTCGTAAAGCTGATAACTTTAGTTGTAAAGTGATGAATTTCAAACAATTAGTGGAAATATTAATAACCACTATAGATAAGGGGGTGTATATTAGTTACGGGGGGTTTGAAGGGGGTATGGACTGAAGCCGAATCTCCCTAAATGTAATGTGAGGGAGAGAGATGGTTTCGGCAAATAAACAGTATATTTTTTCGGCCAAAAAATTGTGTAAAAATATGACCAAATCAAATTGATATAATATTACATATGTTTCTAGACTAAAAAATGTTGATATTTGGCACAATTATATATTAACATTCGTTAAAAAGTATATATGTAGTTATTTAATTTTAATACAGCGAAGTGTACTACACATATCGAATGAAAATGTAATAAAAGTAGAAAAAAATAATAATTGTCTTTTTCTGATTAAATTCAATGTCATTATATCTTTTTTTGAATACATTGAATATTTATACTTAAAATTCATATTTTCTAAGTTCTCACGTGAGGTTAGTGAGGTAGGAGACTGTCGAGACAAACCTCACAACATCTCCCCAAAGAGACAAGGGTGTTCAAAAAATCATCAAAAATGCCTCTCATAACAAATCGCAGACCTATAAATTAGTGTATCAATGTACAAACATACAATATGTATTGACTAAAGATTGTTCCTATTATAAGTTGTTGAGAAATTAACATATAACAAAAAATGTTAAATCGGTAAAACTTTAAAGCTAAATGCCTATGAATGATTTTTTTTATATCATATAGGAGGCAAACGAACATGCGGATCACCTGTTGTTAAGCGATCACCACCGTCCATAGACACTAGCAACCCCAGAGGAGCCGCAAGTGCATTGCCATCCTGTGTTTGGGGGAATGGCGAGAAAGGGAGAGGAGAGGGGAGATGAGGAGAGATGGGAGGGGTCTCCGGCGCTCTCACTGACCAAATGAAACGCAACAATGCAAGCATTGTTACTTCACGTCGGTTTTCTCTGACAGGGTGGTGCTACCCCGGACGAGCCGACCCATTCATGCTGAAACCATTAATAGCTTTAGCGTGGCTCTACCACCTACATATGATGATATTTGTTTCTTGCCGTTATAATCCCTGATTATATTGACAAGTACTTAATTATCTATATATTAATACGTGAAGCAAAAAAAATGTACCCCTTTTTAACCTATTTCCCGTCAACGGGTGAACTTGAAATTTGGCATAGTTAATGTTTATATGGCAGAGAAGTGCAGAAAGCTGTTTATTTCATTTTCATTTATCAACAAAAAAGAATTTATTTTCAAAAGCTAATGGTAGTATTAAAAACGTCTTTGTCTTAGATTCACCATTTGATTGTATTGTGCATCCATTACTTTTCCAAACGATGATACTGAGCATATCACGTATTCTCATAATGAACAGACTACATTTAATTCAATATCACCCAGAAATACTACCCACCCATGGTGTCGGGTAAAATTAATGGAAAATTGTGTTATGGGTTGCGATAAATTTCTTTATTTTCGTAAAGTTATGTTTGCTTAAATTTTGAGAGCTTTATCACGTGGTTTTTGTTTCTAATTTATAATTAATTTTCATTTTCATTTACACGTAGATTTTTTCTAATGATTATATAATAAAGATCATGGCAAATAACTGAGTAGCCATGATGAAAACCTTTGATTATAGAAGTATACCCTTTGACAAAAGAACTTTAATAAAGTTCAAATTTTAAAAAATCAATTAACTATGGTCGAATGTCGACCACTGGGCGCCCACTAGTTAATTAATAATTTCCATAAGAAAATACATAATCGAAGGTAATATTAACAAGTAACATTGGTATTAAATAATGTGAAAGTACAAAGTATTGTATTGTCCCTGACGCGACAACTCAACCGGAAAATTTACATCAAGGACGTACTGTGGTACCAGTTCATTAACGATTATCAACGGCGTAAGTATGAGACAAACAAGTTTTCATTCACACGCCCACGTTATCCAACGAAGCCGTCGAAAATAGAGTGCTCGATAATCCGACTATTCGATTAATTTATTCGCTTAAGTACATATTATTTATGTATTCCAAACACCCACAGGATTTCACTAAGACAGTTCAATGTATCTGACAAGTATGATTCTAAACAAGAGAAGCCACAATCATAGGTATTCACTATTCAATTGATGTTGTGACCAAGTTACATAAAGAAATGGATAAAAACAAAACTTATATGAACTATATGAAGAAGAATTATAAGTTTTTTTTTTTACAACAGGTACGCGCTTGGGCACTATCTAACCTTTCCCACTAGATTAATTCTACTCTTAAAGACTCCCAAGCTATAAGATGACGGGAAAACAGTCACCGAGAGTGAATTCCACTCCTTAGCCGTACGTATAATGAATGTGGAAGCAAATCGCTTCGTACGAATTACGGAAATATCAACCACGTAAGGGTGGACACCCTCACGGCGTCTAGTCGTCCTCAGATGGAATGAAGACGGTAGAATTATATTGTGTAATTCCTCTGAACACTCTCCAAAGTGTAACCTATAGAACAATGAGAGACAAGCTACTTTTCAACGATGCTCTAAACTGATAGTTCATGTCTTGTCTTAATATGAATATCTTAATTTAATATAAAGTTATTTGACCTAGAGAAGCGGGGTATACGTTATGGTGCTTATGTTTTTTCTTTTGTACATTAACCCCTAGACTTTTGGAAAGCCAAAACCATAAGTGTTTAAGCTCTATACAAGCTTATGTAGAACTTATGATACACTGATCAACAGACTGTTGACAGCATAACTTAAATAATGCAACATTTGAAAAACTTGAAAATTAATTATGTAACGTAAAATTATAATTTAAAAAATGAAAATTAGATATTTCAAAACGTGATCAGCCATCTTCATTTTGATTTTTAGACGATCTGGGTCTTAAAAAAGCAGCCGATGCGTAAAATATATTGTTACTCGGCACCTGGTAGTAACTCATAGCCATAATATTTGTCGTTAGTTTCACCAGATGCTCGCTTAGCATCTTCTAGGTTTAGTTCAAAAGTCTAAACACGCAAAGCCTAAAGGTAAAGTGGCTCAAGCACACGTGCCGAAACCTATAAGTACATGGCAATACGATAAGATATAAACTTGGTCATAGTAGTTAATGAGACGAGTTCACGACAATCCCTAACATCATGCTATGATTTCAACATAACGTTTTGCAGTTTAGGTTTTGGCTTATTGCAGGATTCAAACCTACATCGATCGACGTAGTGTCCAAACACGAAAATACTTATTGATCATGTATGGGTTTTTTTTATTTCAGGCATACCGATATCCATTTATATATATATAGCAGTGCCCGCGACTCCGTCCGCATGGAACCTAATGTAAAAACAGATACAGTGACTAGTAAAATCATTCGAATGTATTAAGCCCATTTATTTTCTTTCGTACTTCAGTTGCGTCGCAATTCAAGTTGAAATAACTTTGATGGAGTTAGCCGATTTTAATGAAATCAAGACTTAGTTAGTCTCGAGAATATGTTTTATGATTTCCTTGCTGAGATTTTTTTGTGAACCCAGTGCTTTTGCGTACAAACAGACAGATAGACAGATATTGCTAAAATTGATTGCAATATATTCTATTACTTATTACGTATTACTTGCAATTTTTATTCCACGAAAATCGCTAAGCATAGACGTGTGGTTGGCCTCTTATAAATAAATTTAATAGCTGCACTCCAAATAATGAGTTGTGTTTCTGGTTTGTACCTCATTGCTCGAGTGCGGAGTATGCATACGCTATAAGCGACCTTCCTGGCTGAATCGTAAAAAAAGATATATCATAATTTAATTTTTTAAACAGATTTAATTGTACCATTATTAAAATTTGGTCAAAGAGAAAATCTTTGGTGTGAAACGGTCCACAATAAGTTACAAAGTATTATTATTATTATTTACATATTGTCGCTCGAAGATAAGAATAAGAACTAATAGCTAGGTGCGTGGGATACAAAGGTTTGGTTGTGCGGTTTACCTCCGCATACTCTTGGAGGAGGGGCGCGAGTGCGAGTGCGTGTGGGGGGTCGCGCCCCCCGGCCGCTCCTAACTAGAGCACGAGGCGGCCGACACCGGGGACAGCGGAGAGTCTCGCGGCATCCCGAAAGGGTCACCACCACCTTTCGGCTGCCAGCATGGTTCCGATGTTCACACAGCCATACTCCTTGCCATGTGCCCAAATTCAATTTACCATCTGTAATTGGTATTGTCAGGGAAGAACCAAGAAAGCAGGCCTTCACATGTGCTGGCATATCGTCAGGCCCCTCGCACGAGTGACGGTAAGGCAAACCCTCGGGTACTATTTTGTTGAGCATCATTTCCATATCATCCCGTACATCTGGATCCCAGCTCTCATTGAGCGCGAGACTCTCCGCTGTCCCCGGTGTCGGCCGCCTCGTGCTCTAGTTAGGAGCGGCCGGGAGGCGCGACCCCCCACACGCACTCGCACTCGCGCCCCTCCTCCAAGAGTATGCGGAGGTAAACCGCACAACCAAACCTTTGTATCCCACGCACCTAGCTATTAGTTCTTATTCTTATCTTCGAGCGACAATATGTAAATAATAATAATAATACTTTGTAACTTATTGTGGACCGTTTCACACCAAAGATTTTCTCTTTGACCAAATTTTAATAATGGTACAATTAAATCTGTTTAAAAAATTAAATTATGATATATCTTTTTTTAAATTTTTCAACAGTCATTTTCCTACAATAATATTATTTGGAATGTTGTATTACATAGGAATTGAATAGTATTTTTACGATTATTGGTCCAAATCGTTTGGTATGGAACCGTCCACGCATAACAGGACATTGTTGATGTTATATTCAGTTTCAATTGTATACTGAACCCATTGGAATTGTACAAAGTGATCATGTGCGACGATTTTAAATTATACATTAAAAAAAAATAGTAAATTGTTATTTTGTTGTTGCGATTTATCAATATGTACATGGCGTGTGGACGTTGAGATTCCGCTTTTGGGTTCCATGTATGTGTCAATCACCATATTTTTTATTGACAACCGTGAGATGATGAGTGATATTCACGAATAATTTCGTCACTATGGCACCCGTTAATTTTTTTGTAACACCTGAAAACTATTTTTGAAATGGCAGCACTATTAGGATTATATTATTGAAATCGGACACGCATTTTTTATTACACCAATTTTATACATACATATATATCGCACTGGTTAACGATCAGTTCGTGTAAGTATTAAGAGCTGAATGTAGTTTTTTAAAATAGATAAGTATGTTTGTACGTGTACGATAGCTCCCTTCTCTCTCCGTATTAGGTTAGATTATATTAAAGTTTAGTATGTGAAACATGTCCATAGCTTTAAATGTGTCACGCCCGTTGTATCAACGGGTCCTTCGCGGGACGACAATGAGCTAACAATTTGGTACCACTAGTGAATAGTTATTATATATCATTAATCCTAAACTCATGTAAGTGCCTCGGATTTACGGGGCGGTGGCGTGTTTATTCGCCGGGTCGTTACATTCTTTAAGTCGCGACTCTTAAAATGCCATGACCGTAAATAAAATTTTGGATTTAAGTCTAATAACAACGGTGCGCGGTTGCAAACGGGTACGGTGTTTGTCCTCATACGTTCCTTCTCGTTCAGAAAGATACACAGCCGCCCTTCGGTCTCGCTAATGGAACAATAAAATTGGCAAATGTTTTTTTACACCATCAAGATCCCGTCAAACAAATTACGGTACCCGGCTTTTGATTTGGCATGTCGGGGAGAAGTTCGAGATCATCGCCTAAGTGCGGTTTCGTATAGCGTTATCCTTGTTTATCGCTGAGCGCTGAGAGACAACGCTTTACGCAAAATATATGCATAATTTTAGCCAAACGTCTCGCTCTTCACTCCGACGTGCCATACTAAAGACTGAGTACTGTTACTTAATTTGACATCCAAGTTAAAGTCATGTGTTGACTGTGAATATGTACTGTATAAGAGGTTGATAAGTTTTCTTTTGCGATGTGTGTAATGGCGTTTATGTATAGTTGTATGTCTTCCTATGTAAGTTCCATCACGTAACGTCGAGTTTAGTCTAACTGTTGGAATAATGTATTTATTATATGCGCGTGGTTTTAGGGTATACAAAAGTCATCTTTATATCCGGCCACATTTATATAACTTAGATAATGTAATGAGAGTATCGCGATAGGGGCTCCAAATTAAATACGAAAAATTGAGTATAGCCGTTATTATAATAGGATATTATCAGATGGTGTTACCAGTAGAAGTGTTTTATATGGTACGAATCCTAGTCGAGTTTTTACATTACTTCGTATTAATTTTAAACATGGTTGAGAACCTTTGTCTTACAGGAATTTATTGTATTTATCGAGATATTCAATTTTCCGTGAGAACGGAAGTGATAGGAGCGGCCGCGGAAGTCGCGGCATGCTTTAAAGACTTCCGTTGCGTTTTGGCTTTGTATGTCCCATCGAGATCGCTTACGTGGCACAATTTTACATTCGAGAATTAGTTAGGAGTTAAACAATTGTATTTAGTAGGGGTTGCAGTTACCGATAGTGTTACGGTTAGCGGTGTTTGAAGTGATTAGATCGCAGTTTGGACCACACGCACAAATCAAAGCCACCGTTTCGCACAAGTGTTCCCTTTTATACCCTATACCAACTCTTATATATCACAGATATATTGTTTTATCTCGTGAATAATTAGGGGACTTCTAGGGTTATTCTCATGCTTTTCATTGGATCAGTTTAATATTTTTAAATACTTTTTTACACCCTTTTTAAACGCGTACTTATATTTTTGTTCTTTGGCTTAAAAATTTGTCTCTTCGTACCGTTCGAGATGGAATGTCGCGAGTTGGTTAATAAGTGCTTTTTAAACGCATAATGTTTTATAAAATTAAGGATTTGTAAATATTTTTTGCGTATACATATTATAGAGTACGTTTTATTCGTGTATATACATTAAAAATACTGTAAAAAATGTTTGGGCGCTATTTGTATGATTCGTGTGGGAGGTGTGTTAGGTTCACTGCCATCAACGTTTGCCTATTTGTGACCTTAGTTAAGGAGAATACTTTTGTTAGATTTCGAACACCAGCCCCTTCAACGTGTTACATTTACATTCTTATTATATCTATACAAAGAATATAGATCCATGCTTCAAAATTATTATTGGAATATAATAAAAGAAGTTCCAAATTCTTCCCTGTAAAAAAAAAACAATTTGATGGTGGTATTACTTTCAGTAATTTCATCCAACAATCAATAATTAGTTAATTCGGTTATTCGGGGACAAGACATCTTCACATCTCTATTAAAAGTGAAAGCTGAATGATGAACGGTCAAATGGAACGCTGACCGGACACACGGCTGTTGGCAACGGTGAACCAATTTACGTTTAAATTAATTGAACTCATTCGATGGTGTTTCGAAATGCGAGTACAATGCCGGCCACTTTCTCCATATCTTGCTTGCTGTTGGGAGTTTACGAGATCCGCTTTAGAGCAAGTATTTAAAATATTGCTTCAGCGGGTAAGTTGTACAAAATTACGCTCTTATTTTCTGAGAAATGTAGCGATAAGTTGCTAGGATTTCGTTTCTAGTTCTAACAATTACATAATACTGATTAGTAGAAATACGGAATAATATTTTCACCTCTCATAAAGAAACTCTTGTGCTTTTAATATCATGCTTTTAAATACGTCAAAGTGATTACACTATACAAGGTTTTAAGTATAGTGCATTGAGAAATAAATATGACCATCGATGATGTACAATATAAAGATAGTCGTTGCTTTTATGCCGACCTGCAAGCCGCGCCACTGCTGGATATGTACAGATCTTGAAACGTAATATACTGAGACATATTGTGACTGCTTTATAACCATATGTAAGGTTACTACCAACTCTTCTAGGGACATTCTTGATATAGAATATACAGTAAAACCTGGATAAGTAGTTCCTGGGTATGTGAGAAACCTCTGTTATTGATTATTATAATGACATCTCGACACTTTTGCATTGAGATACCTCTGTTACTAGGAATTTTCAAACCTTTATAACTGAGACTTGATGTCTTAGATTTTTTTCGATGTTTATCCCTATAATTGTGACTCTGTAGATTATTAAGTATAAGTGAGTCTATTAATCAAGTTTAGTCAAGTTATGAAATGTTTGTTTACCTCTAGAAATGTGACTCTTTAGATTATTAAGTAAAAGTGAGAGTATTTATTAAGTTTAGTCAAGTCATGACATGTTTGTTTACAAACAGTCTAATTCCTTCGCTCTATAAATAAGACAACCGTCATGTTAACATGCCTATTTGAGAAACAGGATAAATGAAAGCCTCTATAAGTGATATAAAATATAGGTCCCTTGAGATCCCACTTATCTATGTTTCACTGTATACAAGTTAATTCCAGACTTAAGCTTATAATAATTGTGTCTCATTTTTTTTTTCTATTGTAGCACGGCAAAGTGACTGCAGCACAGTACAATCCAAAAATAATAGCGACCACCGATTGACACACTGTCCATCGCCGGTTGCCACTATCATGCCGGCCTGTAATAAGCTGGATATGCAGAGACTGATCCCGAAACGCGACCCGTAGAAGCGAATCACTATTACGGGCTTTTTTACCATATACATGGTGGTTGCGACCCAGTCGGGATGTAAAACCCTACCACTCCGCTTGCGCTATTGCCTCGTTCGTTATTCAGCAAGGTGCACCACGTGCAGGTGAGATTGGCTTGGGTGTCTCAAGTCTTATGATGTTATTCGACACCCCTTACACCCCCCTCATATAGGGGAGAGTAGGGTAATTGAGAACGGCGGGTAATTGGGAACAGTTAGATAAATAGTAAATCTCCCCGTACTACACTGTCGCGAACCTATTCTACGGCTGAATGCAGAGCCATTCATTGCGTATGCGAAAGTGGGATTGAAAGGACGCACTAGTTTTGTCACAGTAAGTCGAACAATTATTTTTGTATTTATGATATAATTTTTGTCATCAGTTATAACACATGTAAGTATTATATTTTTGAGTTCAAAGGTATTGTGTTTTTGATCATATCATACACACAGTATCTGTTTTCAAATGCAACATAGATTGAAGGTAATAAAAAATGCTTTTGAGTGTGGCGGCAATTTTTATGTATGTTGACCGATTCGGGTAATTGGGAACGGCATTAGGTGAGTAATTTAGAACGTTCCCAATTACCCCTTACCCTCATAATTACTTTTTTTTTTTTTTCTCGAACTGACTACGCTATTGACCTAGCAAGGTCTTAACAGCTTCACCGGACTACTAAGGCGAGCGCTTAAGGCACTCAGCCGACTCATAATTACCCATAGTACTGCTGGTTGATTGTGTAAAAATATTTAAACTTTACAAATTATATCAGATGCCTCATAATTACGTAAAAAAGACCGATCAAACGTCTTTCTTAATTACCTCATATCATTTCCATTTCCCTCACGGGATGATCTCAATTACCCCATAGGGTATCGGGTAAACAGGAACGGCAATGTTTTTTGTTTTAGTTTATATTTTTATTAAAACGTAAATTTTAAATAAAGTTTTATGACTACCAAGTACATAGATAACTAAAGTTCATGTAGCAATAAAATTTGATTTAGTTTATAACGTTTTTCTATTATTTTTTAGCGTTTGAAGTTAAGTGCTCCCATTTCCCCCACTCTCCCCTACGCAAACTGCATTATTATCCAAATGCACTCGAACACTATTGTCGTGTTGTATTCTACCATCTAGCAAATTGATCAGTTTGACTCGTCAGTCAAGAATCATATAAGACTAGCTGACCCGTGCAACTTCGTCTGCACCAAATTGGTTATCACTGGTTACCATTGTATTTTTAAACGCGAAAAAATTCAATAAAACTGATACCCGATTGCAGCCACAACTACCGTTTCCAATTGTGAATCCAAACTATCCACGGATTCACTGAAACATATACCCAGATTACATGTAATTTTTTTTTTAAATAAGCCTAGTACCCGTTCGTAGCACCATCAAGCACTCCGTTGTTTGCAGTCCGGTGAAGCTGTTAAGACCTTGCTCGGTCAATAGCGTAGTCATTTCGAAGAAAAAAAACTTGAGAGGTGTCAAGGGACACCCGGATGGAACTAAGTTCCTTTCGATTAATTAGTGAAGGAATTGTAATAAAATTTTATTTTTTTTAAGTTATAATAATATTTTTTTTATTATTAACAAATGTAATGTTATATAAACTTAATCAGTAGGCTTAACCAGCTACCAGGTATCCTAAATTCTGTCTATTGATATGTTTATAATTTGTGTAGGTGGTAGTGCCACACTGAATCTGTAACTGGTTTCAGCATGAATGAGTTATCTCGTTCGGGCTAATATCACCACCCTCTCACAGAAAACTGACGTGAAAGAACATTGCTTGCATTGTAGTGTTTCCTTCGGTGAATGAGAACGCCGGAGACCATCCTCTCTTGCCCTTTCCTCCTTTCCCTTCCCTTACCCTCCCCCTCCCCCATATACAGGTTGGCAACGCACTTACGACACCCCTGGTGTTGCTAGTGTCTATAGACGGTGGTGGTCACTTAACATCACGTGACCGACCTGTTAATTTGCGTCCTATGATAAAAAAAATATATATAGATATATTAAAGAACCAGGTATTCTAAAATTCTTATTCTTCCAATGTTGCCGGCTCTTGTACTAAGGTGTCACAAAAAATCTAGTTACGTTAACTACAAATTTTTATTTTTCGTTATCCTGGAGCACCCCTTGCGTTTATGGGACAAAAAGTATCCTGGATATAGCCTTATAATATCAGTTATCACTGTGTTAAGTTTCGTTAAAATTGGTTCAGTACTTTCATAGTAATACGGATTTAGATTCTAGACTTTAATCCTTTATCTTGGAGTATCCTTTGCGTTTTATGGGACAAAAAGTATCTTTGATGTAATCTCGTAATATTAGGTATCACTATGTCAATTTTCGTCAAGATTGGTTCAGTACTTTCAGAGTGATGCGTGTTCATAGGGACAGACAGACAGACAGACAGAAAGACAGACAGACAAAAATTGTAAAAAGATTATTTTTGGCTTCTATATCGATAACATAGTCTACCCTGATTAAAATTTTCAAAAAATATTTAATGTACAGATTTCGACTTGTTACAGTTTTATTATAGTATAGATTTATTAGTAGACTACATGACGTTTGAACTACTTTGTTTTATTATTTGCATGGGGGGATTGGGAGGGAGGGTCCAAGCCAAACCTCAATAAATATCACGTAAGGGAGAGAGGGGATTTCGGTAAATATCACGTTTTTTTTCGATCAAAAAATGGTATAAAAATGAGATTAAAGTAGAACACGTTTCTAATTGTATGTCGAAATCTGACACAATTCTACTATGTATTAAAATCCATGAAAAGATGTAAAATTATTTAGGTATACCGAAATGTAATGTAATAATAATCATAATTAAATGTAATAATAGAAAAAAATCTTTCAGTGTTATATATCACTATGCTAAGACCAATAGAAGCGGAGCACTAATGCAGAATGTTAGTCCATAGTAACTATTCTACGCGGACTACGCCGCGAGCAGAAACAAGTATTTTATATGTGAAATAAGGTTACAGTATATAGCTTTTTTTTTATTGAAGCACGACATAGTGACTGCACTACGCCTGATGTTAAGCATAGTACAATCCAAAAACATCGGCAACCACCGAGAGATAGATTATCCATCGCCGGTCGCCGCTGTCATGCCGGCCATAATGACGACAGTCACCAGGTACTGGATATGCACAGGCTGATCCCGAAACGCGACGCGCAGAAGCGAGTCACTATGACGGGCTTTTTCGCCAAATACATGGTGGTTGCGACCCAGTCAGGCTGTAAAACCCTACCACCCCGCTTTCGCCATTGCCTCTTCGTTATTCAGCAGGGTGCACCACGTGCAGGTGAGGTTGGCTTGGGTGTCTCAAATCTTATGTCTCAGATGTTACGCGACACCCCTTACACCCCTTACAAGCTTACATTACACTTTTGAAAAATTCTCTACCCGTCAGTAAAAGCTACTTCAAGATCAGTTCAACTACTTCGTAGATTCGGAAAGCAAACAGAGATCACTCCAATTATATTTACATTACTATGTTATAATATATAAATACTACGCACCAACGCACAAATTTATCTGTGAGGAAGCCGTAAAATGGTTGTTTTCAAACTAATTTATCGCGGAGAGTACACCGCGTCCGTACGGCGCAGTGCCGCGATGCTTCAATAAACAACCGTTAAAATATTATGCGATATGACTTTGTTTACCTGCTATTATTAACTATCCTTCTAAATATTCAAAGCGACTCAAATACAAACGCATCAGAGCCGCCGCTGCCAAATCTCCGTGAAGTCTTTGTCAATAATACGGGATTTTGTTTTCTGGGAAATCCTCTTCTGTATTCGATATCTATGTTTTGGAACGGTATTGCCATGTTGCGTTGATTTGAAATACGTAGTTTATTTGTAAATATATTTCCTTTTGTTCAATACTGCACATTTAGCGTTACAAATATTTAAAACAAATATATGCTGTTACGTATATCAGAACTGTACCAAATGCTACTAGCTTCATACTGAAATGCGACGTTGTGTTAGGAATTATTAGAAGTCAATTTTTTATCTACACATCGTTAGTGTAAGATTCTGAGAAACGGAATGGGTAATGTTCGTATATAATATTATATGAGCGAATGAAATTTGATAGATTTCCAGAGTATTCATTTCTAATTTATTAATATAATCTCGGTGAAATTACTCTCCTTAATCTGATTGTAAGGAATGTACAGTTGTGTAATCTAGGAGTAGCTCGCGACTTACGAATACCTGGATGAAAGACTATGCCTTTTTTCACCGTACGTCATCCTACCTTATAATTAAAGTTGGAACAAAAAAATATCCCAGTGTACCTGGAATTAATTTATAAGTGGCAACCCGAGATTTCGTAACATCTGGTGCGCCGGAGTAAATCCGATCGGTTTCTAGAAACAGAAACGTCGATTATTTCCGCATTAAATAATCTTGCGCAGTGCGTACGCTATGAGTGAGAACGTACCTAGATTGAAATATCTATTTAATAAGTTAATTGTTTATTTGATTGTTTATACACCGTGACTGTTTAAAGAGTGACAACCGTTAATTATGTGATGGTACATGACCACTTTTAACATATAATATAATAACATCAAAATAAATACTAATAAAAAACAAAGAGAACCTAAGTTAAACTTGGATCTAAAACTCTCAAAAGTATGGGTACAAATTTAAGACTAGGTTAAATGTCAAGCGGCGTCCCGGAGTTTATAACTTTTGATAGAAAAACGGACAATAAACCCTTTTGTTTGTTGAAGCTTTGAAAATTTACCAGGTTAGGCCCCCCTCGGTAGCGGCTCAAGCTTAGGTCCGTTCTCGGCGTGGAGCCCTTGAGTGCGCGCTCGCGCGATACAGTGACACAAAATCTTACATCACTGCAACAACATTACATATAACACCCCTACACACGTGCACCCATACAGGCCTACACATGAAAGAGGAAGAGTTTTGTTTCTTTACCTTATCGAATTGAAATAGGTTAGAAAATTATCCGATACGAAATATATATATCAGTTATTGAGGTATGTATGCTTGGTACACATATATGTTCCAACAACTCATATATCTATGAATAGTTAGCTTAGATCAGCTCAGATAGGTCGTGAATTGCACATTTTACGCAACAGCCCAAGCCGAGGTGTGCCGTTGCACCCTTAAACTAATTGTCAAATAAAATTGGCGGAGTGCCCTAAGCGTTCGCCTTAGTAGTCTGGTGGAGCTGTTAAGACCTTGCTAGGTCAATAGCATAAACAGTTCGAGAAAAGATTATTTGAAAAATTATCCTTTATTATTTGGTTGGCTTCACTTACACTTCACTTTTACTGCATTCGACACGGTCATTGACACTGTGACTTATACACGGGTAGAAAATTGACTATAATTTTTGTGTTTCTAGATAATTAGGTTAAATATTAAGGACCTATTTTTTAAAATTGATTTAGAACCAGTATGAAGTACTGAGTATCCTGTAAAATATTGCTAAAGAGTAACCAGTCACTCAATACATTTAGGAGCGACGTTGATGTGGCTGTTATAAGATTATAATGTTGTCCTATGTAAACGTCATTTTCGATAACCTATAAAATACTCCATTACTGTATATAGCTAGTAGTATAGCTGTAGTGTAGTCCGGTGAAGCTGTTAAGACCTTGCTGGGTCAATAGCGTAGACATTTCGAAAAAAAAAGTATATAGCTAGGATTATATGTAAAGATATAACAAATTCGACTTTACGCGCGAGATTGAATCCCTTCTTTTTCTTCGCGGCTGTTACACCAGTTTCCGGTACTCTCAACTTTACTTTATAACCTACCGTTAGTTAGCTTTAAAAACTTTTTCAATATGTCTTGCTTCTGCCGGATATACAGTTTTTGATCGCTTAGTTATCTTTTTAAAGCTTTTATTAATTTTTAAATTGATAGCTTTCTAAAATGCGTTAAGCGGTATTTTTTCGCAGGAGATATGGTTATGGTTTCTTATCAGCGACATGCTAATAAGAGTGACCAACCGAATTGCGCTTCAGACTAGCGACGCGTAGTATAGCAGTCTCTGTACATTTATATTTTATTGTATTGTATTGAGATTATGCAGCCCATCATTAATAATCCATTTAATGCCAATTTGTGAAAACCAGACTATTGTTAATAATTCCAACATATGAATTATAAACTTTAAATAATTCTCACTATAATTAATTTAAAAATTCAAAAGAGAACACACAGTTATTTCATTGTTTTGAGTTTTCACTTCTGTCGACAGTCCTTGTACACACAATGTACACACAAAAACAATGTAGAATGTAGATAGCGAAATATTACTAAGAAAATATCCCGAAAATGGTACAAAATGTTTGAAGCTACATAATACTGTACATACATAATAAGCTACACAATAAAACATGAAATTTTGTATAGACATTATGAAGGATATAGAAAATGTTAGAGTTCCTTTTAGCCTTAATTTAATACTTTCCCGAGAGATCGGTCAAATCAATATTATAGTAGCGGCCCGAACCAACTTCGCACGGGTGCAATGTAGATATCCACTTTAATAAAATACTATCAAGGGCAGTTTTCATTTGTAAAACGTATAACACGTACAACGTAAATACATTATATTTAATTGGATAAGGAATAATGTTGTATTGTATAAAATAGCTTGGTAAATATTAAATCATTATTTTGTGAAAATTATTACTGTGGGTTCATTATATCCTTTATTTATATACACCACCGGGGCAGTAGCAGATTTGCATTCTTGGCCACCCTAGGCTTAGGCCATGTAGTAAGTACCAGCCACCTCTGTGTCTGTGAATTTCTTGTCACGATTGGCCTCCCCTAATATCTGGCCGCCCTAAGCCCGGGCCTACTGGGCCTTAGGGCGAATCCGCCACTGCACCGAGGACTTTTTATGGATCTTTTAAAATATACAATTCCGTAGTAAATTAATTTGATCTCATAAGAATTAGCCAGCGCTTGCGATTTAAGCGCACAAAAATATGTCTGTTACGTCATGTGAAGATATATGACGAAGTCACAGGCGAAAGATAATTACGATATATAACTTAACAATAAAAGTAAACCTAGTACTACCTAGTGTCGAGTAATAGTACAGTTAATACTAAAAAGCTGTGTCAAGTTTCATGACAATGGTGTTGAAGTTTATACATAAATCTGAGAAATATCAATATATATTTTTGTACAAACATATCATTTTATGTTATTTACATTGGATCAATTAATTAAGTTACTTAACTTAACCTAGTTGGAGCTTAATCAAGAACCCAAGAAACACTTCATAACGATGTTGAATATTTCGGAACGAGCCAAAGCAGCAGTCGCCGCAGTGTTCCTAGTTCGGTTGCAGACGCAAGCTAGTTATCACGATCTTAGCAAAAGATCAACATTTTAGAATTACCTAATCTCCATGTTGAATCACGTACATAATCTATGGAATTACAAAAAAAAAAAACAGGACAAAAAGCAAAAGGTAACGTTGTTACAAACATTTTAATAATAATAAGTTATTTTAATCCAAAAACGGTTGGAAATTAGTTTTCTAATCTTTTACAATTACTACTTTAATTGTCTATAATGATTAGCTGATTTTGAAAGATTTTATCAATTAACACGGTTACGATTGATTGAAGAGTGAGCTCGGTTTATATCGGTTACGGGTTCAAGTACGTTTGTCTTGAAGTGTGTCATAATCAACACTGATTGTTTGTTTTAGCGAGTTGATTGGTTGTATGACTAGCTTCACTAAGTTACTGAACTTGACGAATCATCTGAATGTCGTTTGATTGACCTTGATTGACCGTAAGTTTAAGCGCCATATCAAGCGGGTGTTGGTCTCAAAAGGTTATTACAGAAGTAGTCCGGTAGGTAGTTGTTAAGGCCTTGCTAGGCCAATAGTGTAGTCAGTTGGAAAAAAAATTGCTATTATAGAATGAATGAATATTCTACCTATTATGTTGACTCAAATTGATTCCTCTTTCTGTGCATCAAATAAAAAGATAAACCCGATTGAGTTTCTTGCCGGTTCTTCTCGATGAGTGAGTTGTTTTCCAAACAGTTGGTACTCTTGACGTTCATAATTGCCTTCTTGGGTATGAAATGAATAAAGTATGTTTGATTTCATTTCAATTGGTTGACATAATGTAACTTTAATATTAAGTATACTGAAATCCAAGAAAATTTACCAATACTTATTCTTATAAAACTTAATAACTTGTTTTTTGTTTGATTAAACGCCAGTCAGATTTAGGACATTCTTATTTACATTTAATAGCCATTTATATATTGGCTATCTAAGGTTAAACTACGAATTTTAGGAGCAGACACGTAGTCCGTTGAATCTGTTTAGACCTTGCTAGGCCAATAGCGTAGTCATTTCGAAGAAAAAAAAAATAGTAGCAGACTAATTACCATATTATAAAATAAAGATTCAAGAATAAGCTGAACAAATTTCTTAAATCTTCGACCGTAATTTTCGTACACTACCTTTGATTCATCAGATCTTTAGTGGATATTTACAAAACAATTTGGATTGTTCACAAATCCATTAAACATATAAATCGACTTAAAACCTCATTATGTAGTCATAGAATACGAAATCTAATAAAACTCCTCGAATAAAACTGTATGGTTGCGTCGGTCCTCCCACGGGACTGAGTGCGTGGGGCACATCAATGAACCAGCTGAAGCTCGCAGATATCTCTGAATGGTAAACAACGCTTATTGTCACGGGACAAATATATAGTTAGATTTCCACAATGGCAAGTTATAGTGTTACTAAAATACCAATCAACAAAATCACTACTTTTATAAAACAAAGTCGTCTGCCACGTCTGTCTAGCTGTTTTTTTTAAATATCATATAGGAGGAAAACGAATAAGCGTTGCCAACCTGTATTTTGGATGAATGAATGAAAAGGTGGAGGGGAGAGGAGTGGCAAAGGAGGGAGAGGAGGAAAAAGAAGGAAAGATGGGCCTCCGGCGCTCTCACTGACCAACCGAAACACAACAATGCAAGCACTGTTACTTCATGTCGGTTTTCTGTGAGAGGCTGGTACTACCCCGGGCGAGCCGATCCATTCATACTGAAATCAATAACCGTTGCAGCGCGGCTCTACCACCTACAACAAACAAACTCAAAAATTACTAAACAGATTTTCATGCGGCTTTCACTGAGTAGATAAATGAATCATCATGAGTCATATGAGGAAGGTTTAGGTATATAATATGCCATTTTTTTTAATTCAGGGTAGGCCCGCTATTTTAATCGAAATCAAACATAATTGAAATATTAGAAACAGTAAGAAATTGGTAATTCCATGTTTCAGGCTCGATAAGCGCAGTATCAATTTTTAGGTAATGTTAGGTTTTACAACAAAGTCTTAAAGCATATTAGCGATTTGCCGGATACTGAGTTGAAGAACCATGTCAATCGAGTTTTAATGTCTAAAGGCTATTTAAATAGAGTGGATATTCATCACACATATTCATATTATATTATCATATATATTCATGTGAACGATGGTGATGTCTAGAAACGATACCTACCTATATACATTCACCAAAAATGAATTTAAACAAAATCGTGTTTGTTACGGGTTCTTCTCGATGAGTGCGTTGTTTCTCCGAGACGTTCATAAGCGCCTTCTCAGGGCCTAAATAGAATAAAGTATATTTTATTTTTTTACATATTCATTGATACAAATAACTGTATTATTAGGTTTGGTATTTGCGATTATTTCCCAAAACTACTTTAATAAAAAGTTCACATCAAGTGGTTTTAGATGATGGAGTCCATTGCGAACAAATTTAAAACACAAAGTAATTTGAATATTATGCCTTAATGTACTGTAGTACTGTACTATTCATTTGTACTTCTGACCCCAATATACATGCGATTGAATTGATAATAGTTTAGTTGACGGCATCGCGTATTACTGGTTAGATTGACGGTCTCAGTAGACGAGCACGACTCTGAATAAGTATTTTCCTTATATTGTAATCTACTTATATCACAATTATTTTCATCTTTTATCGAAATAAACATATCAAATAATAAATCACATGAAAGGTACATGTACAAAAGAAACAAGCACCGAGTTTGTTCTTTGCGAAAAAACCACCTATCCGTAATTGAAGTGTAGTTCAAAGTTACATATATTATTATACCACACATGTGTTTCAAAATAATATGTATTTATGTTATGAACCAACGATTTTTTGAAAAAACCTAACAAAACCTACTTGTACAGATAACTTTCGTTTTATTTTATGTTACCCGACCACGTAACGTATACACCCACCCACACGCGCCCTCGGTCACCTACAGAACTATATTATAAATTGAAACTATTTTAATAGTAGTTTGTGCTTATTTTTATGTAGATCTTATCTAAATTTGAGTTTCAGAAACAGTACACGTCGAAGTAAAGCATTGTGAAGTAAAACTTCAACCAAAAATATTGTTTCTGAATAAATAATGTTCTACTTCGAAGATTGTAAAGAATGTTAGTAAAATAATATCAAGGTATTATTTAATCTATGATCAGGTTTTTAGAAATTATGGAATATATAAACTCAGTTATTATAGAAGCGTTTCGGATAGTGCGGTGAAAGTGTAAAAACCTTTTCAGGTTTTAACAGCGTTTTCAGTTCGAAAAAAAAAGTAGCGTTTCGTTGTTCTCACAAGATGGCATATTAGGCTACCTCGGTAATAAAATGGTTAGAAAAAATATAACATATGATCTGGGTTTAGAATTTGCTTATGTAACAGTTTCGCGTATATTTACTTAAAGGACGCTCGTCCAGTGGTCGACTTCAACCGTCAAGAAAATAAAACTTTTTCCCATTTCTTATTGATAACACTAAATAATAGTTAGTCAACAGTTACAAAACAAAAAAAGTAAGGAAAACGACTGAGAAACAAAGGGAGATGTTCTTAACAGGTTCCCTACCGGTATTTATTTATACATAACAAATACTAAATAGTATCGTCGATAGATTGGTTGGGAATCGTACAGTTATAATTAGTTGTATACAAATGAGTACTCAATGGGAATGACGGCTATTGTTTATGAGAGGTTCGGTATTCGACAACATTCTTATGGAATAACCTCAGTTATTTTCCTATGACACAATAACTTTCGATTATGTGACAGCCGGATATGGCGAACTGCCAGTGAGGATACATTGTTCCTCGCGACACGATCACTTTGTATGCAGCTTGCGGTGACCCTACGTGTACATGGATATTTTTATTTGTTTTTAACTGTTTGTAACCTGCAATACATAATAAAGCTATGCATGATTACTTATTATTGTGACAGTAGAAATCAGAATACCTAACAACGCTTGGGTTTTGCCAATTGCAAAGAGTCTAAATTGAGAATTGAGATGCAATTTCATTTGATTCATCCGTGTATAGGAAATAATATATATATTCTTCGATTCAACAATAACAATAAATCATACGACTAAAGTACCGTAATTCTGATAGTATGCAAAATGTAGTTAGTCTCTGGCAATAAAATATCAAATGTTTCAGAAATATCTTACCTCACGCCCGCCGTCTAGCATTTGAAGATAATATAGCCAAATATTTTCCCAATATTTACTAATGAAGTTCTTTACGATGAAAAATTATTGGTACTTCAGTTTTGTTCTAAAGCAGGTTTAACGTGCGTTAAATGCAGGTGTGGCCCTTAGCTTAGATAAATATATCATTCTTATTTCAAAAATATTGTTAGGTATAATAAAAGGCACAATAAGACAATAAAAAATTTAATATAACACTTATTTATCTTTCTTATTATCTTCTATTGGTGATTTAAGATGCGCTTGAACTACTTTTAACACTTTGGACAGAAACCACAGCACCATAAACAGCAACATCAGAATGTCTAGGTGTAATCTCTGCATTACGGACATGTGTAGGGATGGTGATCGGAGATGTACAGCTCCGCGGGTATTTATCACCATTTCGATGTGATGGAGAATTTCCATTCGCGGAGACACGAGGCTATTTTGGAAAATTGTGGAGGCCTCTTTTGCGTTACTGCGATAACTGAAATGGATTTAGTTTAGAATATAATTACAAATTGGAAACAAAGAACTAAGTACCTTTTTAACTCTTACAGTAAATCACTACAATATATTATCTCATATAAAATTAATCAACAAGTAATCTAAAACCTCGTCAAAGTATTTTAATATACATCGTTCACTACTTAAATAGCGCGATATACTTAGTCTAGCCTTATAATACTGTTACAAATAAAAATAAACAAAATATTACATTTGGAATCTGTCATTTTTATAGGATTATTCATTGAATTTTCTCATTTTGGCGCCAATACATTGTACAATATTTTGAGATATTAAAATGGAGTGAGGTGATAAAGAGAAGCGAATCGTGTGATTGCATTACACAAAGTAGGTATGGAGCCAAATGCAATATTTAAAACTCTCTATACGCTTGGTATTACTAAAATGTTTGTGTACCAGCCTATTAATACTTATTAATTTGTTGTTACCTATTAATTGTACCTACAATGAGACCTCTTCTGTTTGTGTCAGAAAAAGATCTGGTCATCCACGTAGTACGAAAAAGGTGGTCAAAGCAGTAAGGGAAAGAATTAAAAGACATTCTGTACGAAAGCAAAAAACAATATCTCGGAAGATAAAGATAACAACTAAAATCATGACAAGTATTTTAAAAGATTACTTAGGACTGGCCTATAGGAGACGTACTGGTCATTTCTTAACTGATAATTTAAAAAAGAATAGGGTGGTAAAATCGGAACAACTACTGAAGCGGTACGCAAAGGGATGTCACAGAAAATTTTTGTTTACGGATTAAAATTTTTTTACAATTAAGCAACATTTTAACAAACAAAATGACCGTATTTATGCTCAAAGTTTCTTAATTAGTCGACAGAGTGCAAACGTGAGCACTATCCGACTTCAGTGATGGTTTGGTGGGGTATTAGCTATGAAGGAGTGACTGAGCCATACTTTTTTGAGAAAGGTATCAAAACATCGGTAGGAGTGTATCAAGATACCATTCTTGAGAAGGTAGTGAAGTCCCTTAACAACACCATGTTCAATAACCAAGAATGGTCCTTCCAGCAAGACTCGGCGCCGGGTCATAAAGCTCGCTCTACGCAGTCTTAGTTGGAAACAAACGTTTCAGTCTTCATCAGAGCTGAAGACTGGCCGTCATCTAGTCCCAATCTTAATTCGCTGGATTTATGGTCAGTTTTAGAGAGTACGGCTTGCTGTAAACGCCAGATAATCTGGAGTCCCTAAAACAATCCGTACGATTGGCAGTAAAGAATGTTCTCATGGAAAGTGTGCGTGCTTCTATTGATAACTGAAATCATTGTTTAAAGGACTGTATTGCAATGGAGACCACTTTAAATAACCATGTTACATTTTAAATTGTTTTATATTTATGTATTAACCTAACACACTGTAAAAGTAATAAATGTTATATGCAATAGAATTGTTTTTTCTTTGTTTCAGTATTTATACCAAGACTAGGCATTATTAATATTACTTCGTCGTAAGTATATAGTATAAGTATATAGATGAAACAGTCAGTAAGTAATTTGTTTACAAATATTTTTTCCCCAATGCCTAAATAGATTGTTGTTTAGTTATACAATCTTACAGCATCGTCTCATGAGAAAGAGAATATTTATTCACATTGCATTATACGATATGTACAGAGCATATAAGATTAAATAAAAATGAGCACATGGCAGCCTCATGAAAAAGTGTTCAGCTCAGCATATAATAAAGTGTCACTAGAAACACTCAGCGCTGATTTTGAATGCGCAGCAAGTCACGGTACGTAATAAATAAAATATCAATAAAAACTATATAATATATACGGCAAATAAGTAATGCAAAAGTAAAAGCATGGATAAAATGTAATTTTAACATATAAAAAACTTTTTAACAAAAAATTAAACCGCCGAAAAAACTGAAATGCA
>JACEII010000022.1:6795312-6948848 GCA_014332785.1 Antheraea mylitta
TGCATTTCAGTTTTTTCGGCGGTTTAATTTTTTGTTAAAAAGTTTTTATTTTATAATTTTTTGTGGCTATGATCCTACTAATTACTACAAGCTTAATTTATTTGTAATACACAACTCAGAAGTTGAATTATAAATCATGCCCGGTTTTCTTACCCTTGGGGTTGCTTTTTTTATGTTTACATGTATATGGGATCAACTTCTGGGTATACTCTTTCAAAACAAAGGATAATAATTCAACTCGGACTATTCTGTCTAGAGATATGCGCGGTCATAGACATAATCAGTGCGTGAATAATCAATCATTCTTGATTTTCATACCCTTAGGGTTGAAATTTTTTTCCCAAATTTAAATGGGACCAACTTCGGAGTATACCCTTTCCAATAAAAAAATAATTATTAAAATCGGACTATACTGTAAAAAGTTTTGCGTGATCATACATAAAAAAAAAAAAAAAATATACGCGACGAATTGAGAACCTCCTCCGTTTTTTTCGTCGGTTAAAAAGAAGAAATCATATACTATCCTCTTAAAAATGTATCAAAGAAACTACATAGTAATATAACTGAACTTAAGTAATTGTAAGTAAATAATACCTGTAATTCCCAAGAACTTGGTTAACTGCTTCTTTTATTCTGTAAGGTAGGTCATCGGAGAAGTCAACTCTGATACCCCTACCTCTGACCTGGGCCAGATCCATTGCAATGAATTGGTCTCCATAAAGTGGTATACCAACTATCGGTACCCCGAAGTATGTCGCTTCAATAAACGACAAAAACCCACCGTGACTGATTAATAGCACCGTATTTGAGTGATCTGCAAACAAATGGAAGAAGTTACCAATAAGCACTTTTTTTATTATAACTTATGTAAAGAACTTTGTAATATTTTATCGAAACTGTTGAAATGATTAATTGCAACACTGAACGCCATCTATTATGAATATTGTGCACTTGTCATATTATGACGTTAAAAAAAAAAATACCATACTCTGTAATCTGCTCTTGTCACCAATACACAATGTTTTCGTCGTTTTGCTCAGTTCGTGTTTTTAATTTAATTACCTAGTTCAATGAAATAAATACTAAAATACTAACATATAACAATAGAAACCTGACTCCTATTGGATTTTGGATCCTAATTATGTGGTAGAGCCACGCTGAAGCTATTACTGGTTTCAGCATGAATGAGTCGGCTCGTCCGGGGTAGTACCATCCCTCTCACAGAAAACCGACGTGAAATAACAGTGCTTGAATTGTTGTGTTTCGTTCGGTCCGTGGGAGTTCCGGAGACCCACCTCCCTTCCTCTTTCCTTCTTTCCCTCTCCTCCCCCTACCCCTCTCCCATATACAGGCTGGCAAAGCACTTGCGACTTCCCTGATGTCGCTAATGTTTATGGACGGTGGTCCAGTTCGTTTGCCTCCTTTGATATAAAAAAAAGGTTGCCTGTAAAGTCGGTATACGGGCGAAAGTTTTACGTGACAACGACTTTGAGTGGTAAAATAATTTTCGTATAGTAGTCTCTCTCGCTCTTAGGCGGGCTAACCATGCCCGAGTGGAAGGGACGCGTGCCTCTCACTCGCTCTCATTGTGAGCGCATAACGTGAGCGGAGCGTAACGCAGTTTCTTGAAGTGTCACCCGGCAAACCAATTTATAAGACGTTGTCACGTCAAAAAAATTGAATAATTTGGGCCATATTATTCTAGTCCTGATCTGAAATATTTTTTTAATGAAATAAATTGTTAGCTTCTATTTTTTTAGGTTCGATAGAAGAAAGTACTGTCTAAATTCTAAACTATTATAAAATGTTATTGCATACTAATAAGTTAACAAACTGTCTACCATCGCAGCTTTATAAATCGACAAAATTTATAACCATCGGCTATTTATACAACATTTAAAGTTCACTCCTATAATGAAATCGCCCACAGCTTTTACTTTGTGTTTTTGTTACTTTGTAAAAGTCGGCGATAGTTTACTAAATATATTTTACATTCGTTTATTTTACCCTAATACTTCAGTAGTAAATTTACTGGACCATAATGTTTCAAATAATATTTAGTTATGCTTCATATTTTTCTATAGGTATAGGCATTTATAAAAGTCTTGCCTATTTGATGATTCATTTGTGGTGACGGTGTTTTTATTCCTGGCGGATGAATTCAAAAATATATTTATTTCTACCAAAAAATGTATAATTTATAAGACAATAGCTGTGCCCGCGACTTCGTCCGTGTGGAACCTGATGTACAGTGACTAGTAAAGTAATCTGAATATATTAAGTCTAATTACCATCTAATTTCGTAATTAAGTCGCGTCGTTATTAAGATTACAATAACTTATGATAGAACAAACCGATTTTAATAATACAAAAATTAAATGTTACTCGAAGATTTGTTTTATCATTTTTTTTTAAAAGATTTTATCATGAACGCTGTACTTTAGCAGCGATACGTATTCAAAAAAATAGACAGAAAGACATTTCTAAAAATGATTTACATTTCAATAATTATATCAATATTTCAATATTATTTACTCCTAGATACCAACAAGAATATTTTTTACAAAAATTACAAAGACTTTAATTTTTATAAAAAAGAACAGGGCACGTTAGATATACATTTTTATTATAGATATGTATAAAAGATAGAAGATAATGGGGCTGACTTTTTTACTTACTGAGAACACTTGTCTGCGGGACCCAATCCATAATATGTATATTCTTTGGCAAATTATCCAACTGCTCATCTATCTTCCAAATAACTGTCTGTTCTAATTGACCAAACATTTGGACAAATTCGCGTTTCATTCGTTCAGGCAAGTCCTTGCTACTCATGATCGATCCCAGGGTGAAGAGAATTACTCCGTTTTGAGAGTTGTCCAGAAGTTTTTGTAAGTTCTTAAATTAATGAATTCAGATTTGTACAATTTTTTTTTTCTTCGAAATGCCTACGCTATTGACTCGACAAGGTCTTAACAGCTTCATCAGACTACTAAGGCGAGCGCTTAAGGCACTCAGCCGTTTTTATTTGACAACTAGCTTAAGGGTGCACGACACACCTCGGCATGGGCTGTTGCCTCATATATGCGATTCACAACCTATCTGTTTTGTACAACTGATACATGTATTTATTTTACATTAAAACAATTAAAGCACCATGATTATAAAAAAACTATAACTAATTTTACCATTCCAAAATATAAAAAAATTAAGCCGTGACGTGACGCCTGGCAGATGTGAAATGTCAAATTTGTTCGAATCGAATGAATAACAAATTACACTACAGGTATGCGAGCACAGTGCGGGCAAGGTAGATTGCGCACAGACGCTTGCGTTTGCCATCGTCGGGTCGTCGCCACGCTAACAGTCAGGTTTACCCGCGCCTATCTATGTTTCATATCAATTATATTAATTTACTAACTTTTCAATATTATTTGAATAAGTGTGAGAGTAATAAGAAACCAGGTATAGAGCATATCTATACTAATATTATAAAGAGGTAAAGTTTGTGAGTTTGTGATCTTGTGACGTTGTAGGGGGTAATCTCAGGAGCTACTGGTCCGATTTGAATAATTCTTTCAGTGTTATACAGCTCATTCATTGAGAATGGATATAGAATATATATCATCACGCTAAGTCCAAAAGAAGCGGAGCACAGATGAAAAATGTTTCAAAATCGAAATATTTTTTTCTTTTGAGAACTGCTGCGTGTTACTGTTAGTGTATCTATTCCACGCGAACGAAGTCGCGGGCAGAGGCTAGTTAGTTAATAATTTGATTTCAATTCTGCTTTCTTAGTTTCTTTTTCTACCTTAAAAGTGCCCTAGTAGAAAGTAGTTATTTGATAGTTTCCCCTACAGTAATAAAGAAAATACAATATATGATTTAAAACTTACCTTTGGAAGTGGTTGAGTGGGCAGATCAATATGATGCCCGCCAACATACTTCGCGTTCTCGGGCAAAGATAAAGTCTGCCCTACAAGTGGATTCGAATTTATCAGTAGAAATGAAGCGTTGTATAACAGAGAATCGTAATCTGGTAAATCACGATCTCTAAGTTGTAAAAGTGGTTGATAAATCTCTTGATAAGCTGGAGTCTCTATATTATGGTGCATGTAACTGCAATATGATACATTATTTCAAAACTCTCAAATAACAAAGCAATTATTTCAATTCTTTGGTATATAAAAACAGTCTATCTCTTAAAAACTAACAAATTTTGTCCACTGCACTATTCCAGATAAATTGAATCTCGCAGCGATAAACAGAGTAATCAATCAATCGACGATAATAAAAGATGGATACTCTGTTTAGTCATACGATTAAATAAATAAAAAGTTTTCAATAATTCTTTTGATTGCTCTGCATATAATGTGTTCTAATTAATGCCCTTTTTTTCCTTTAATAAAGGATCGAAAGAAGAAAATGCAAGTAGTTAACTAATAATACGCACTACATCCAAGCATTCAGATACATCTGTCGCAATATTCTTGAGATTCTTCCAACTACATCGAAGGGCGGTAGAGCTATGCTTCTAGCCTGAGAGTCCACGGCAAACGCAGGGCTAGTCTGTTCGTGAACCAACTGAAGAGTCATCCACGATGCATCTATAGCACTGTACCATATTAGCGGGCAATTAAAAGTGGCAGCTAACCTGAAAACATATGATTGTTAGTTAATCAATATTGAATTTATCCAAGTTAAAATTTTAATTAGTTCGAAATCAGACTATGTAATTCTTCAAAGTAAAATATTTCTTTTGTAAAAACCTTATGTAAGGAATTACCAAAATATATGTTGTACATAATAATGATATTCTCAATGTAATATTACTGTTTAGTCGTTAAGTAAATATTTTTAGTTATTCCAAAGGTTACACATTATCCATTATTATGATAAGTGTTTGCTTGAATTATAAACCAGAAAAAGCAGTTTCTATATTTTTATATCAAAATATGACAACGACAACGTACTCTAAGTGGCGACTACGAAATAAATGTTTAGTAAATTGACATACGGTGCAAGTAGACCGCTGTAGAACCATTCGGCTACCACAGCATCGAACACTTCGCCTGTATCATTGAGAAGTTCCTGCATAGCTTCATGCTGGAGAGCTCTCTTCATAAATGAAGAACCAACTTGCAAAACATGGTGCGCTTTACGAGGGCTACGGATCATGTCCATCAGTCTAAGACGTTCTGAGTCTGTATACGGAAAAAAAATTACCGTACAACACGCATTAGATATAGATACTAGATTTTTTTGATAACCATCTTCTAGTAGATTATTACTGCCATTGTAAATTAGTAACAATATGATAATATAATAAGTTTCTTGCGATTATTTAAATGTTTTAACAAAATGGTGGCCCTCTTGTTAAAACTTTCCACGGAGTTTTTATGGCAAGTTATAATCCTTGTTCCTTGGGATTATTTCTTATCCACTTCACTTGTGCACAATAACCAAGGTATATTACGTAAAACACCATCAATATTCCAAAATATATAGCCAAACAACACAAGATTATGAATAAAAAACATAACATTCCAAGATTTCGCCACAAACCCCCGCACTAGATTTTATAACTTTCCGTAATAATTTAATAGCATAACAAATGTGTCAATATAGTCGTATGATGAATATATGGTAGCCATAATTACTTAAGTAACATTCATATTGTATTTGACAAACAATATAAATATAGTTTTCTAGTTGGCTATTTTAATTTGGTGTCTCTAGACTGGAAATATGAGATATCATTATTTTTTTTTTTTTTCTCGAACTGAAAACGCTGTTAACCTGTAGAGGTCTTTACAGCTTCACCGAACTATTGAGGCGAGCGCTGAAGGCACTCAGCCGATTTGGGATGTTTGGGCGACTAACTCAAGGGTGCACGGCACACCTCGGCTTGGGCTGTCGCCTGTTTTGTGCAAAAATCGCGACCTATCTGAGCTAACCTAAGCCAGCTATCCTGATATACGTATATGAGTTATTGAAACATGCATGTGTACCAAGCATGCGTGCCTCAACAACTCCTATATGTATTTTGTGTCGGATAAATTCCTCTAAACTATATAGGATATTATTTTATTTCTCTGAAAAAGAGAAACAGCGTGTGAGCGTGTAGGCGTGCATGTGCGTATAGGTGCTATGTGTAATGTTGTAGCAGTGATGTGAGGTTTTGTGTCACTGTATCGCGCGAGCAGCGCACTCAAGGGCTCCACGCCGGGGGAACGGACCTAGGCTTGAGTCGCTGCCGAGGGGGGCCTAATCTGGTGTGCCGGAGCGAAATTTACCCCCAGACCACGGCGGCGTGATCTGTGGTTACGCGGGCGTGGGCGTGAACACGCTCTGTTTGGAGAGACAGGCTGGTACTGATCGTTCGCTGCCGTTATTTTATCCGGAGGATCGGTAAAAATATGTCGCGGTCGTCTTTTGTAACGCGGAACGATTGGTACGGTTTCGTAATTCGAGGCGGATACCACTAACTGACTGGGATGACTCGCGGCTTTTTCAAAATATCTAGTAGTTAATGATTTTACGTACGTCCAGATAGTAGGCAACTCCAGGCCCCTATGGAGATCCTCATTCCTAACGTACGGTGGAGCACCGGTGGCTTTACGTAAGAATCGGTTTTGAATTACTTGTAATTTATCGAAATTATATTGTGACATGTGTGCAAAAACGGGTGAACTATATGTTAGAATAGGACGAATACACATCTTATATAATGTAAGCTTATGTCTGATGGACATCTTATTTTTGTGACAAATTATCGAATGTAACCGACCCATGACCATAGCGGCCCTGTTTCTGACTATTTCTGTGTGTTGTTTAAACGTGAGGCGTTTATCCAACGTGACTCCTAGGTATTTAACCTGATTGGCCCAAGGAATCTGTGTACCGTACAATTTAATAGGCGCGAGTTTGCGTTCATGCTTTTTTTTTTTTTTTTTTTTTTTTTATAGTAGCACGGCAAAGTGACTGCACTGTGCCTGATGGTAAGCACAGTGCAATCCAAAAACAACGGCGACTGCCGAGAAATACGTCATCCTTCGTCGGTCATCGCTGTCATGCCGGCCTGCGTAAATGCCTCTTCAAGTTACGCTTGAAGGACCCCATATTATAAGAAGGAGGGAACACACTAGCTGAGAGATTGTTCCACAGCTTCACGGTACGGCAAAGATAGGATGTTGCGAACTTTTTGGTTCGAGCCCATATAGGGTTTACCGTAAAACTGTGGCTCCGTAGACCAGCGCGCGTGGTTCGGTTGTGAAAAGGAGAAGAAGGGATTAAATTGAACAACTCTGCAGAACACTCGCCATGATACAGGCGGTAGAACACGCTCAGTGAGGCAATATCCCTGCGCAGTTGAAGCGGCTCTATAAACTCTGTAATGTCTGCATCATTAACAATGCGGACAGCCCGTCTCTGCAACCTGTCCAAGGCTTCCAGTAGGTACTTCGCGGAACCATCCCAAAGGTGCGAACAGTATTCCACGCAAGGCCGAACTTGTGCCTTGTAAAGGAGATATAACTGATCAGGCGTGAAGAACCGTCGCACCTTGTTCAAAATTCCGAGTCTCCGAGATGCAGTGGAGATTACGCTCCCGATGTAGTCCCTGGGATTAAGGTCGCTGCGAATATCTATACCCAAGATATTGAGACTGTCTCGCATTGCGAGCGAGATGTTCTGAAGAGTAGGAAGGGGGGTAAAAGGAGATGTCTTGCATGTAAACGCGCACACCTGTGTTTTGTTAGCATTAAACTCGACCAAATTACTTGCTCCCCATATTGATATGCGATGCAAGGATCGGTCGAGCTCAATGATGAGGTCTTGCCGTCTCTTTTCTGTTTCTCCCCGACCGCAAGAAGGCTTGCTGTAATATAACTCATGGATGGTACTATCGTCTGCATAGCAATGAATACGGCCCAAAGGCAACATATCATTGATGTGCAGAAGAAACAGAGTAGGTGAAAGTACAGAGCCTTGAGGAACTCCAGCGTTTACTGACATGAGCTGCGAATCACATCCTTCAACAAGAACACGAATTCTGCGCTCATGCAGAAAGCTAGAAATCCACTTGCATAAGTTGTCGGGGAGTCCGTACGCTGGAAGCTTGGAGAGAAGACCACGGTGCCAGACCCTATCAAAGGCTTTGGCAATGTCGAGACTGATTGCCAAGGCCTCGCCGTGCTTGTCAATTGCCTCCCCCCAGCGATG
The DNA here is from genome assembly GCA_014332785.1 of Antheraea mylitta. NCBI lineage: Eukaryota > Metazoa > Arthropoda > Insecta > Lepidoptera > Saturniidae > Antheraea > Antheraea mylitta. The sequence goes on from JACEII010000022.1 coordinate 6,803,536, forward strand.
CAGCATGTATGCCAGAAGATCACCCGTTGATCGGTTTTGGCGAAAGCCATATTGTCGATCATTAATCAATGAGTGATCTTCCAGGTAGCGGACAAGCTGGGTGTTGATGATCCGTTCCATGATCTTGCACAACACTGAGGTTACGGCAATTGGACGATAGTTATTAGGATCTGACCGGTCCCCTTTCTTCGGTATCGGTTGCACATTGGCCTCCCTCCAAGCCCGAGGCACGATACCAGAGATGTAAGACAGGTGGTACAAGCGCGTTAGTATTGGAGCTAACTCGGCTGCACATGTTTTTAAAACAACCGCTGGGATACCATCCGGACCACTAGACTTCCGGACATCGAGCGATCGCAGCTGCTTAAGAACGTCACGCTGCCTGAACCTTAATTCCGACATAGTGACACCAGAGCAAGGAATGGTGGGCGGTTGCGCGTTTCGACGTCGAGCCGGGAATTAGCTGCAAAATGATTAGCTAATAATGTAGCCTTCTTTTGCGGTTCGTAGGCCAGTGTTCCATCAGAGTACCTCAGCGGCGGCAACATTGGATGACAAAAGTTGGCTTGCACAGCTTTGGCCAGACTCCAGTAGACTTGACTATTAGTCGGATAACTTACAAGTTCATGACCTAAGCGTGCAACGCGCTGAGCATTCGCTTTAATATAGGCCCTCTTACAGACTTTGGTGGCAGAGTTATAAGCTGATTTGAGGAAATGAATATTAGGATCCTTATTAGCACGGCCCTAGATCCATTCGCGGTACGCGGTTTGCTTCTTACTAAAAGCATCAGCGCATTCACGATTGTACCAAGGGTGTCCTTTGCGATTACCGACGATCTCAGATGAAGGAATATAATATTCCATTGCAAGTCTTATCTCGTCGGCAATCGCATCGGCAATCGCTGAAGGATCTTTTCCGTCAAAACACCGTTGCCGCCAAGGAATGGACGCGAAATAATCCCGCATTCCATCCCAATCTGCTGACGAGTAGTGCCATACCTTGCGCTTGATAGTTACACTCGGTGGAGGTGGAGCGCGTGGTACAGAGGAAACAACTAGGCAGTGATCCGATGCGCCCAAGGCAGCATTGACTGACACATCATACCCAGTTGGATGACTCGTCAACAGAAGGTCCAGTAGAGAGGGCGCATGACCTGTGATATCAGGAATCCGGGTGTGCTGACTCACTAGTTGACTCAGGTCATGTGTTAAGGCGAATGCATGGGCAGTTCGTCCTGCATGGTCCGTCTTGGAGGAACCCAACCACATTTCGTGGTGTGCATTAAAATCTCCCAAGACCACCAATTCCGCAGTGGGAAACTGCTCCTGCGCGTCATCTACTGCCCTACTCAAGTAATCAAAGAGCCGAGTAGTCTCATCATCCCCCTTATAGGATCTGTAGAGGCACACGTAGATACGGCTCTGAGCGCCTAAATCCACGTGTAGCCAAAGGACAGAGAAGGAAGGGTCCTCCAAACAGCGCAAACGACGACAGCATACCTCCGACCGTACATACACACATACACCGGCTTTGGCTTGAAAGTTTTCTTCAAGCGAGTAGCCGGGGTAGTGTAAATAAGATGTGTCGGCCGGACGGCGAATCTGTGTGGATATCGGGTCGAAAAATATCGCGGCGCTTTTATCGGGATTTACTTCTATACGCCATCGAATAAACCAATCACCGAGTGTGCTAACGGCCTTTTCGATGCGTGTCCTAAGAACTTTCGGATGCCAACCGGAAGCGTAGAGAACTGTATCGTCAGCATAACAACCTACCTCTACTTCCGGAAGCCGAGGTAGGTCACTGACGAACAGATTAAAGAGTGTGGGTGCCAGAATGGATCCTTGAGGCACACCCGAGCGTATCGGGTGGGATAAGGACAGTTCCCCTTCCACTCTATAGCGGAAGGACCTATCGGTGAGGTAGTCGCGTAGTATGTGAACTAACCTATCGGAGATACGAAACTGAATCAATTTATGTATGAGCCCTGAATGCCATACCTTATCGAAAGCCTTTGCGACATCGAAAAAGACTGCTATTGAGCGTTTCGGATTAGGATTAGTCGGAAACGGATTAGGATCCGGATCTGCATTAAATTTTGAGAAAATGTACTCCGTGAGGCGGTGCACTTGATTCGTACAAGAGTGTTCGGCTCGAAATCCGAACTGCTCAGGTGGTAACAGATCTAACTCTGATATGGATGTCTGGAGACGGTTCAGAAGGAGCCGTTCGTACAGTTTACCTAACGTATCTAATAAACTAATAGGGCGATAGCTATCGGGAAGCGTAGCTTTTTTGCCGGGCTTGTGAATGCCTATAACTACAGCCTTCTTCCAGGCGGCTGGAAAATGACCCTGGGACATGGCCGCATTGAAGATACAGACCAATAGAGCTATGATGCGATCAGGAAGGAGTCTCAGTACTTCGTTCCTGATCCCATCGGGACCTGGGGACTTCCTAAGCTTTAAACGCTTGATGGCATCCGATACTTCATCAAAGGTGACAGGGGTTAGAGTATCCGCCGGAGGGGACGCGAGTGCGCGCTCTACCGAGGACTCGATCGATCCAATATGTATAGAGTCAGTATTGGCTGTGTTTGGTGAACACTGTTTTTCTAAACTCGCTGCGAGAGACTCCGCCTTGTCTAGACTATCGAACGCGGGAGGCAACCCGGTGCCTCTGTCGAGAGGGGGCATAGGAGTAGTCACGTCTGACTTTAATGATCGCACGAGCTTCCAGTACGCCAAGTGAGATGGCTGGATACTCTCCAGAAGCCTGTCCCACCTGTCGGCCCGGATCTCTGCGATACGAGCTTTAACCTGTTTGCGTAATAACCGTAAGCGATCGCGATTTTCAACCGACGGGTACGTATCGTGAGCTCGAGTCGCGGCGTTCTTTTCCGTGATCAGCGCTCTCACGTCATCTGGGAGTATAAAACGGCGATCATTCACCGCTTGTACCTCTTTCGAGGTCTCATTAACGGCGGTCTGGAGATAGCTGACCAGGGAATCGATAGCCAGATCCGCGTCAGCTTTTGACACTAACACGTCCGGAATATTATCTAACAAGTTTGATGACGAGTTACCTCTGAGATAACGTTCGAGTTTCGCGTAGTCGGCCACCCTTACCGGCGGAGGGGTGGTGTCTGTATTTGAACCTAGCTGTAATATTACCGGGCGATGGTCGGAGTCAAGTTCGTGTACGACTTGAATAAGTTGTAACCGAAGCGTGACATTCTTTAAAATAGCTATGTCTAAGACTGTCGGGCGACAGTTGTCCTGATAATGAGTGGGTTCCATAGGGGCTATGACGTCAAACGCGAGATCGTCACTTAGTTTGTCGAGTATCTTCCCGTTTCGAGAAGTAGTCGGACTGTTCCAAATGACGTTCCCGCTGTTGAGGTCCCCAGCAATAATAACGGAGTCTCCTAACTGGAATATCGCCTCTAAATCGGATTTTATTAGCTCTCTATTCGGCGAGAGATATGCGGATACTATTATAACGGATGGATGACCGGTCATCCCTAATTTACATACTGACACTTCCATATTGGATAGAACGGGCGGATCAATCGGCATACAATAAAGTGAGCGTTTATAGTAAATTAAGGTGCCACCCCCGCGAGTGACACGATCATTTCTGACTATGTTGTAATTCGCGATCGCGGGATTACGCATTTTTGGTTTTAGTTGCGTTTCCTGTATGAGGAAAACGTCTATCTGTCTGTTACATAGAAAGGCAGCTACTAGATCGCGCTGTGTCCTAAGGGATCTTGCGTTGTAAAACGAAAGAGATAGACCGCGCGGTTTTATTTTGTTCATAGCCACGAATTTATTTATTTACAATTTTGAGCCTCACGGACGAGGCGTTGCAGGGTCGTGGCAATGCCTGGATATTTCGCGAATGCGCTGAGCTGGCCTAAACCTGTCTCGGTCTGGAGAATTGTGTAAAAACCTAGTACTTCTTGCATGTCGTGTTTCAGGATTAGCTGGTGAATCCAGTCAAGCCCGGCGAGGCCAAAAAAGAAGGCTGACGCGGTCTGTGCTGGCTTTGCCTGTTGGGGCTGAGCTTGAGGCTTAGGAGCCTGGGGCTCGGGTCGGGGCGCCCAGGGGGCCAGAGGGGTCCGCCCGGGTTTTGGTGCACGCAGTACAGAGTATGCCGCGTGAGATGCGGTTGCGGACGTTGCCGGGGCGCGAGAGACACCCGGCAGGCCCGGGAAAGCCTGCATAGACATGGGAGGTGGAGGCGGAGGGCGGGCGGCGGCTACAGGCGCCCTGGGCGCCTGTCTCGCTTGACGAGGGCGTTGTGTGCGCGGCGCGCGGGGACAGCCGCGATAATTCGCGGGATGTCCCGCGTTACCGCACAACACGCAACTGGGGGGCTCAGGGGTGTCGGGTGTACGCCCACACTCCTTTGTGGAATGATCACCTAGGCACTTGACGCACCTAGGGCGGAGGTGACAGTTACGCGCCGAGTGGCCGTAACTCTGGCAGTTGTGACACTGCGACGGAGTATGGGTTTTTCGGGGAGGCTCAACGGTGATGCCGTTGAGGTTGCAAACGGAGGTCAGGCTAAATATAGCCTTACCCTCATGAGAGCGGTCTAGGAGGACCAAGACCATGTTGTAAGGGGCTCGAGTTCGTGGGTGGTACATTCGATGTACCTCTCTGACCGGGAAATTCTGCTCCTTAAGGGAGGCAGCCACGTCCTCGACCGAGATCTCGGCCGGAACGCGACGAATCACTACACGAAGGAGGCGTTCCTCCTCGAGAGTGAAGGTGAAATAAGCCAACTTGGCTTCCCGGAGGAATTTAGTCAGCTGTCGGAAGTCGTTAATCGAGGGGACCTTAACCTGGATACCCGTCGGGGTATTAAGGGCGGACGTATAATTAATTTTTTGACTTTTTAAACTATTCGAAATGGACGTCCACTTGGACTTGTCCTGTATAGTAACCGGAGGCGGTGCGCGGGGCTTTTTAGTCGCCGCTGCGGAGTCCGTAGCGCCGTCTTGCGAGACCGAGACGGGGTTAGCTCTGTTCGAGCGCGGTATAGACGTGACGGGCGCCCGAGCGCCATCTTTGTTGCGAACTATTTTTTCTGCCGGGCGTTCGGTACCCGGGTCGGAGTCGGAGGAGCGCGATCCGCGGCGGGGGCGCCTCCGATATGTAACCGTTTTGAAGTCATCGTCTTGCGCAGAAGGCGCGGAATTCGCGGATGGCGCGGTAATCGCGGGCGTGAGAGATGCGGCGGGCGCGACCGTGTCTAACTCCATTTCGGAGCCGGCCTCCGAGCTTGAGCTCGACAACTGTCCTCTATCCGCCTCATTCAGCGGTGACTCCGGTGAGTCTGAGGTCTCACATTTGTCAGACACTGCCATACGGGGCACATACAGAATGTTATCCGTGGGCGGGAGACAATGACGCGCAAGGATGGCGTCGACGACGCTTTCGTCAACTCCATACGCTAATAGGTCGTCGCGGAGTCCTAATACGAAATCGTTTTTGAGAGCCATTCCGTGGCCCGAGGGGGACGCGAACCAACCTCCCTGCCTTAAGGGCAGGGGGGCACGCCAAACGAAAAACTAGGGAACTATCTTGAGTCCGGTCCAAGAGAGTTGTTTAAACAAAATGAGAGCACAAAGCATGTAAATGAGTGAGCGAGACAAGGGAACATATACTACGTAAATAACACACTATAAAATAAATAAGTAGCAGTTAAGTAGATAGATAAATAAGTAGTTACATATATAAAGATAGGGTTGATGGATAAATAATAGAAAAATAAATAGTAATAAGATGATAATAGATAAATAATTAACTGAATAGACAAGTGGTTAAATAAATAAATAGAGGCGTAAATATATAAGTAAGGGAATGTCTCACTCACTCAGGTAGATGCTTCACACGTGCGGCGCAGCTGTGTGGAATTAATATCAAACACAAAGCACAACGAAACACGAAAAACAACGGGTCGTCACTAATCTGCGAGTACCGAAGTCGAAAACAAAAGATATCGGGCAGATGCGTTCGCCGCCAAGGCTGGGCATCGACTCAACATCTCCCTCTGAGATATCATTAGCCTCACATATTCCTCAAGTACATTTCGAAGAGTCTGTCTACTATGTGCTTATAGTTGTTATGTCTACTGTAATCTGTAAACAAATAGTATTTTTATAGACCTCTATGTTATTATTCTATTTCGGTGGAATGTTATCTTCGCTTGAGTTATTTAAGTAGCAATTAGATAATTCATGTCACTTAATGCCAACCTTTAATGTGTCTGACGACGGAGCTAATGTTGTAGCATGTTAGTCGTTCACCGGTCTTCATCTTTGTGAATGTCGACACGTACGACACCTGGAGGATACGGTTCATGTTATTTGTGTATTCAGTTCGTAATTCTGTCAATGGTTACTGCATTTGAATATATCACTTGTGACGTTTTTATAGTTTCAACTTAATTATATTTTGGAATATTGTCATTAAATTAGAAGCATTTTTAGCTAGTTTCGAGCTGATAGACATAATAGTGCATTATTAAAGAATGTTTGAATTTATTAGATATTTATTAGGCTCATTGGTACATTGAAACGATGTTCTATTTTATTATTGTGGATCTGATATACCAAAAACTCGTACGTTTCACTAATAAATAGCTATAACACTTGGACCTTGACTATTTATTGTCCTTTGGATTTTAGCATAAACTATGTGATGCTCGCGACTTCGTTCTAGTCAAAACAGTTTTGTTGATTCATGAAACTTGTGAGTTTTTTTTTATTACTAATTAGTAGATGTAAACCTTTTATTCAATTTTAAATAACCGATTTTTAGGTTAGCCTAGGTATGAAAAATGTAGTGATTGTAACCAAACAAAATCCACTGATATAATTTAAGTCTGCAAGTACAAGTCTCATTAGAATATATTCCACAGTTTTGAAGAACAATCCAAATAAAAACCAGACACCTTATATGAATAGATTACCAAGACTAAGCTTAATTCAAAGCTGTGAGGAAAACACAATTTATATAAATTTTATATCACTTTACCTCGTTCAATTGTATTCGTACAAAAATAAAACATAAGAGAGATGTAAATACTGTTACCTCATGTCCGGCCTGTAATAATACATTTACAATAGAGTCACTGAGCATCGTATGACTGCGACTTGGCATCGGAGAGACCACGAGGATCCGAGTGCCGCGACAAATATCAACACTCATTGAGCACAAAATAAATACGGTCACAATTAGTTTAAACATATTTATTGTTTGCACGTATATTTAATACTTTAGAAATGGATGCAATAGGGTATTCTTCACCTTATTCGTAATCCAAAAAAGATGAAGGTGCTGTAATGTACTAATTTACGGTGGGAATAATAGGTAATTATGAAATTCTTCGCAACGTGTTTTACATTACCGGATAGAAAAGTAACTGATTTTATTTCTAAATAATGTCTGGTTTTAGTAATGTGCATTTATCAGTGAGATAAGAGGTATTGTGTGTGACAGACGCTTATCGAGACATATCTTTGTTGTAAATGGGTCTATGTGCAACTGGTATTCAGTATATACATATATATACGAATATATTTAACTAATTTTTAGCTCTAGCATAAGTTTGATATACTTTTTTATATCATAGGAGGTAAACGAACAGGTAGGTCACCTGATGTTAAGTGATCACCAAGCAACATCAACGGAGTCGCAAGTGCGTTACCACCTTGTGTTGGTGGGTAAGGGGGAGGGAGAAGGGGAAGGGAAGGAAGGGAGGTGGGCCTCCGGCGCTCTCACAGATCGAACGAAATGCAACAATTCAAGCACTGTTACTTCACGTCGATCTCCTGTGAGAGGATGGCACTACGCCGGACTAGCCGACCCATTCACGCTGAAACCAGTTATAGCGTCAGCGTGGCTCTACCACCTACAAAAATGCACCTTCAATGTAGCCGAAAGTTGAAGGGATGGAGAAGTGTTATTGGAACCAATAATTTTTCAAGACAGGTTACCTATTGTGCGGCGCGTTTGAAAGCAACAGTAGCAGTTAATTGATAGAATTTGTAACATAAGAAAAAAGATTGTATTTATTTCATGTCACTTGATCTGTCTTTTTCTATAGTATAGGTACGATGTTATATGTGTACATGCGAGTCAAGAAATTCAAACAAATGAGTATCGCGCCCTACTAATTGTATAACTTCTAGACTGAATATTTGGAAATTTCATTAAATCTCATTTTAATATAGTATTATTAAAATGTAATGTGTAATTCTTGGCGATATTCATTGATTATTTGTGTTAAAATAATAATACAAATTAACTTTGCATGTATATCAGTGTGTAAACGCGGTGAAATTTTTAGCGTCTATGTAAAGCTTAGAATTTTAGAAATTAAATTTGAATTTCATTTAATACTTTTACTTAAAATACCAGCAAACAGCAACAAATTACTTATTTTTATTTTTTCCCGAATATATTTATTAGTTTTTTCATTAATAAGAATTGATATAAATTATTAGAAATATAGATACAACTTCACTGAATAGTAAAATAAAATCTGACTCAAAACACAAGAAACATATTTCCTTAAATACAAATATTTTTTTATTTATGTAACATAAATTAGTTTGTCATTGTTTTAAATAAAAAATATAATAATTATAATTTTAAACAGATACACAAAGTAGATAAAATGAAATAAAATTGCATCCACGTGTTTCTTTTCACTATAGTTTTTTTTTTAAATAGCTAATAACTTGTACTTTTAATTTTTATAGTTTACACATACGCTTTCAATATGATAAAATATTTGTTAAATGCAATCTTACCATGCCATCTCGGCATTGATTACTATAGCAACGGTAATGCATAAGTACATTTCTCCCTACCATGTCATAAGAAGTTTTACATCAAAACTTACTAGCTGTTACCCGCGGCTCCGCACGCGTTTTTTGAATGTATTAAATAAATGTAAAATTGTTATTAGATGTGTAAATACCAATAATACTCTTTCAAAAATATTTGTAAATATGACACGCACATCATCTACAGTAACAGGTAATGTGTACATTATATATGTGAATACTAATAGTGTATCGAATGGGATGAGATTTATCATAAGCCACATACATAGCTGGAACTTTAAACTACTATCTATGTATCAGCCTCATTGCTCACTTACACTATATAAGAAAGTAATGAAAATATTAAGCTATACATTATCGAACAATATGTGTTCAATCTTTTATTGTATAGATATAATATCAGGTATCGTCTGCTGAACTCGCTAGCTTCGCTCGCTAAAACAGCTAATTAGTTGGTTATTTGCCCGTAAAATTTCCGTTCAAATATTACTTGTAGTCCGTTGAAGCTGTTAAGACCTTGCTAGGTTAATAGCGCAATCATTTCTAAGAAAACAAAACCGTTCATATAGGTCCAGCTGTTTCGGAGATTACCCGGAACAAATAAACAAACAGATATATCGACAGAATAAAAAAAAATGTTGATATTTGTAGCACCGCAGATATATGTATTCATCAAAAAGTATTTATTTGAATATTATATACACACGCTTTACTCTTATAATACGTAATACGCAATATATCACAAACCAAAAATGGGAAAAAAAACTAACGTAGAATAAACTTTTTGAGGAGTTTTTGACGGGATTTCAGTCAGTGTTATGTAGGGATTTTATATTTTATTCATAATTTTGTATTATTTTACTCTATATTGTGTTAAATTGGCGGCGTTTTATGTAATACGGTTTGTTTATTATGCATGAGTGAAATAAATGAAAACTAATGCCATGGAGCATGTATTCTGTAAGCTTGAAATTAAGAAGATAAAAATTTACGAAATATTATATAAAAGATTTGGCGCTTATGTATAGAGAATACATAAGAACTACCTATACTGACAATTTCAGAATTGGCAGTATGGATTAATTCCTTCGCCTGTATTGTGATGGACGAATATTATTACTACTAACCTTTAAGAATATCAGCACAAAATAAACTTTACAAATGTTTCCGACACAAACGTACCACGTATAATTAAAAATTGAAAACAAAACTAACGTAGAACAAACTTTTTGAGTAGGAACACAAAATAAACCATGAAAATATTTCCGATAGAATGTTATCGCGTTACCATGGCAACACATATAATACTGACATTAACACGCAGCGGAAGCTTAAAAAATAGCCCGTTTTTTTGACATTCTTAATTAGTGCTCAACTCCTGTTGGTTTTAACGTGATGATATGTAGCCTATAGCCATCCTCGATAAATGAGCTATCTAACACTAAAAGAAACTTTTAAATCGGATCTGTAGTTCTTGAGATCATAGCGTTCAACCAAACAAACAAACAAACAAACAAACAAACAAACTCTTCAGCTTTATATATTAGTATAGATAATATTTCATAACATTATGCAATAATTATATTTAATTGTGACGCTATGACGCATAGAACTGACTATCAACTTAGGTGAAAAGGAAAGTTATTTATGAGTTATATACTAACCTGTTTAATGAAAAATAAATAGTAAATCTTTATTTACTCAATATTACTGATATTTAGTAAGACCCTTGATACTTTTAATAAGTGCGTATCCAATATTGTTTCCTATCAGATACGATAGAGAATATAATCTCTCAAAGCTAATCTCGCAGGTCTGGCTGCCGCGCTGCCGCGCCCTTCTATCTTGTCAAGATTATTCACTGAGACATCTGTCAGTAACACGTTGTTAACGTGACGCCTTGTTAATTCTATTTATATATTGGCAGATATACTGACATTTATACAATACCAGTGGATTCATTAAATAAAATGTATTTTTGCAATAGCACTAATTTTTGGTTCTTACTAGCTGAGAATCGTTCAGGTGACCCTGTAAGCAAAAAAAAGCATTACAATTGTTCAAGCCAGTTACCTAATTTAAACAAATATTTATAGAACAACTAGCGAACCCGGCGGACATCAACCTGCTACGATAATAAAAAAAAAATCCTAAAAGTCAACCACAGCGCCACCTACCGAGTCCAATTGAGAATCTAAAGCATTCTTGAATCCATCTGAACACACAAAAAAATCTCATCAAAATCCGTCCAGCCGAGTAGAAGGTATTCAGCCTCATACACACGGACGGAACAATTATAATATACAGACATCTTAGTACAACTAACTTATTTACTCTTTATTAAAATTATGTTAGTGCGAGTAGTGCAGCCAATTACACTTTACTTTCAAACGACTTCCTCAAATCTCCTCCAAATAGTAAAAAAAATGTAGTACCAAAGTCCTTGCGTAGTGAATACATTAAATCAGAATTAAGGATATATTTTACTGCGAAGAAAATCTATTTCGAAACGTCTCACAATTTACTTAGATTATTCAATAGAAATATATAAGTATTGTGTAACTCAATAACCGTTCCTTATTGTCAACTAGATTATCCCTCTTGTATACGTCTCTCTGAATCTCTATAGTTATAATGCTTTTCTCTCGTTCTGCTTAATATAAGTTTCCTGTCTACTGAATGAATGTCATACACAAAGGGCAGTAGATACAATCTATAAGTGACATATGAGATTATGAGTATCAAACAATGATGCATGCAATAAATATTATGTCGATAAAAACAATGTCAATACATTATTAAATTACCAATACATACATCATCAGTAACGATGTAAACAATTACATTTAATCTTTTCGTCAATTAAGACTAACTGAAGATTAATAATATCTAATAATTTTCAGAAGTATGCAGCAATAATAATTATGCACATTATAAAATGTACCACAAGTACATAAGTATTTTATAGATTGATTAAATATATGATGGGCTGCACAATCTCAATACAAGTATAAATATCAGATGTACACAGGCCGCTAGTCTGACGCAAGCGCAATACGGGCGGTCATAATTACTATCATGTTGCTGACGCGAAACAATAAGTTTATATCCTGCCAAAAAAAAACCGCTCAACGCGCCGACAGAAGTTTTCATTTAAAAAAAATACTTATGTGCGGCGATCGAATCAGCAAATTTATGATATTCATACATATATACTAAGGCTCGTGATGAAGTAAAAGAATTTTCGAGAAACATGTTTCAAAAAGCATATTTTTACTAATTTAAATGAAGTAAATTCTAACTTGTGACTATCTGATATGTCTATGTCGTGTTGTCAGTAGCTAGAAGCAATTAATAACAAATGAAAGGAAAAGTTGGTTATTACTAAGAGAGTCTTCGCTTTCAGCTCTTAACTCTAGCTCCGATGCTAGTCATGGTCTAATCGCGACAGACCGACACATATGAATAGATTTACATGTTCTTATAATGTATCTTTATAAATAAAATGTAATCCCGATTTTTCCATAAAGTAACAAAATCAGTTGTATTCTGAAGATTTAATCATAACTAATCTTATACCTTTAAACGAGCAATTCTTGTATATTTTTATATTTTTATATTGGTATATATTCAGGATCTCGGAAACGGCTTCATCTATTTCCGTGAAATTTAGTATGTAAGTAGTTTCGGGGACGATAAATTGATCTAGCTAGATTTTATTCATAGAAAACTTTTTTTTACTAAGATTTCAATCAAAAATGTTTTTTAAAGAACCGAGCTAGGCTCGGTCGCCCAGGTACTGTAACATTATAATAACAAAAGTGTGTGTGTGTGTGTGTACTTATGTACACGCGTTAGAAGCTATAATTCTTATGCGTAACAAGATAAAAATCTTTTCAAAAGTTTAATTTTTCGCCTTATTCTACGTTTACAGAAAAAACGACAATAACAATAAAAAAGGTATTTAATACGTTGAAAGTTTTAATACAAAGAAATGCAAACAGCAAATACAAAGAAACAAAAGGTTGACTAACTGGCTAACTTCAGTGTTGGTTTTTCGTTACAATGTGCGCGCGCATAGTAATAACTTCAGGGTGTCGGTTTTTCGTGACGGTGTACGCGCGTATCGTAAAATGTACTCTCATCATTTTTCCCTAACGCGCCAAAAGAAGTATAACTTCAAACGAATGTAAGTTTGCTACCATATGACACCATAACTAGTGAACCAATAATCACGAACTTGTGCATACACGTTGCTTCGAGTGCAAAAAAAGAATATCAGGTACAATTTTATCCGGAAAAGAAATGTACTGATTCCGATTAATAGATCAGATTGATGTACATGAACGCGAATGAAGCCAGGTACAAGAACTAGTTTTTTTTAATAAAAAGAGTAAATGATGAATTTAGAATTAAAATCGAATGTTTTATAATTTGATCATCACAATCTCCATTGATGTGAAATGAGGATGGTTTCTAAGATAGGAAACACCTTAAACCTAGGGGAGAGTATTGGCTCTTAAAGCCGCAGCTCCCGGAACATAACTGTAGGTGCTTGGAGATAATAGACGACTCAGGGGTGGCAGTTATCCAGGTAAAATTAGAAAAAGCCCTACCGCTTTACATCATACTAAGGTTTCATTGCGATGTTTCACTTTACCGAAAGCGCTATTTAATTTGCATGTATTCGCATTTGCGTCAATCGACGCAGTGTCAGAAAACGACGACCACTTAACCATCACAACTTCTAAGAGAAGCGAAAACGGATAAGTACTATGTGTAGGTAAATAAACACGGCACAGATAACCAGTGGCTGGGTAACGGTAGTACTTTGTTTCGCAGCGGCTTCCTTCGTAGCCAGAGCGTGACCACATTTGGACTGGAACTTTGACATCGACGGTTAGACAATATTTACTGTTATTTACTAAAATACAAGATTTCTCTTTTATTCCAAAATTAGAAATTATTTCTTGATCGTGGCGTTGCCTCTTCTCGTCTAGTGCAATACATTAACATTACGGTTTTATATACATTTTTAAGTTTGTCATTGTCAGCTAGCTATATTGCTACCGCTCGGTTAGTTACCAAACTCTTGATCCATTTGTATAAGCGACCACTTTTGAACCTAACTCCCTTCTAGCTTTATTGTATGGTCATCTTTGTACGTATCACAAGTAAGATTGTGGTCTAAAGCCCTAAACCACTAATCAATTAAAATAGCTAAGATTATAATGTTACAGGCAATTCTATACACACCAAAGCCTTCTTAATAATTTCTGAAAAGATTTTTAGGAGTCTTTATTCAATCGAACATATCAGCCCCACTGAATTAAGACTCACTTAAAGATAGGACTATTGGTCTGTATAACGTCTTGGTATCAATCGCTTACGGTCCTGCCAATGTGCCGTGAAAAACGCACATGTTTTGACAGCTCAAATTCATTTCATTAATCATCAACTCCCTTTGGAATATTTTCTGGTACATTCCATACGTTAGTAACAAGCATTATCAATCTTCTCACATAAATCATAGTTGGAATTTTGAGCATAAATGTTTGGAAGTTGAACACAGTCAACATTATGATTATTAACACTGACAATTAGTACTCAGTTTAAGTAATATTATATATTGTAAGTAAACAATTAAATAAAGCTTAAAAAATCCTTACTTTGGAGATTCAAAAATATTTTTTGATCTCGGCAATAAAAAATCTCATCCGATATGCGGTTAATAGATAATAAAAAACATTACCGTCTGATTACTTTTATATTGATTACAATAATAAAGACATTAAAAGCAGCGAAAGATAATGAAGTAGTTTTAACACGTTTACGAATTTTATGGGATTCCGGTAACTTCATAATCTTTACAGCAAGTTTTTAAAATGTCAAGCAATTTTTCAGATAACTCATCTCCATGTGTGCTATACGTGACAGCTTTGCGCATATTACTCGAATCATATGGTAAGTAGAAAAGCATAAATTCTGACTCGGAGAAAGCAACTCGGGGAAAGAATAACTAGTGATTTAAAACATGTGTTTCTCTCATTTGGATAGATTTTGAACTACTTTGGTAGCAATTTGTCTTACAATTGAACCCAGGTACTATAGTGTACTGGATGTAATTACGTTTGAAAATTTCCCGAGGTCCGTGAACGTATTTGAATAGAGTGAAATTAAGCTAAAACTCGTTAATACATTGAATAGTGAGTGATATTTAGCTTTCCCTTTCAATTTCATTTCGTTTTGAATTTCTTTTATGCGCCTAAATTGAGAGTTTATTTGAAAATTGTCGGCACGTGTACGACGATAAATATTCTTTTATTTCTACTAAATTGAATTTATGATCGAATTCGTTTATGCTTTATGTACTATGTTCTTAAATATTAACAAAAAGTCAAGTTTGTTTAAATTTTGGAGTTGTTTAATCATCATGTATTCTTGTTACTTTACGAAACAGTTTTAATAGTGTCATACAATTTCTTCCCGTGGAAGAACTGGCCGTCCAGTGTCGTTCTCGGAACTAGTTTTGAGAGTTGAATATAATTTTTCATTTACCTATTACATTATGTAAAATATATTTGAATTATTATTAGCTATTGAATATATAGCAGTAATTATTTAGCGCATAAAGTACCTAAACGAGAAACCGAATTTATCGGGGAAAATACTCATTTCAAATAATTATTTGTGAACGGATAAATTAGCTGGAACAGAGTACGAGTTTATAAAATCTAATGGGACTTGATCTGACTTTACAACGCGAGATATAGATAACTAGACGATCTATTGGAAAATAATGGATTTCTTTTTCTACATCTTACTTTTTTCTACAGAATCTTTGTCCGTCCCATTTTCTGATTTCGTTTATTTTATTACTGAAATATAGCGTTAAGTGCATATATAGTGTTAAGCGCAGTTTTAAGTGTAGTGCAAGCTTGTAGTGTACAGTGAGCAATACTTACGATTTCTGTAGTATTACATTATATGAAATAATCCGTTTTATTATTCCTATACAGATTATACTGCATTCGTTTAACAGTTTACTTAGTACGTGTACTGTAAAAGAGATTAGTAGGATTACGGATATAATATCTAATATAAGATATCTGTGCTTGTTGTTCGACATATATTTATTATTCAGTAATCGATTTCGTATAACTGGTAATCTGCTGTGATAAATGATTTTACAATTTCTTAAAATGTTTTTTTTTTTCTATTGAACTGAATATAAATAAACGTGTATTTTTACGAATTCCAAAGGTATTGTTGATATTTCTATATAATTCGAGGATAACATTTTAATTTGATTGAAAAAGTATTACAGTTGTTCATGCACTTTTTAAATCAAAACCAGATACAACAAAAAAAAAAAACAAAACAAAAACTTACTCGCTTACACAAATTCCTTATCAGTTATTATAATAACAATTATAGGGAAACTAACAATATATACGACAAACAGCAGTTTTAATAACATAGATTTAATATAATATGGATTCAGGTAAGGGAATACAGATAAGCAAGCACAAGTAACTGTTTTATATATATATATATATATATATATATATATATATATATATATATATATTTGTTATTGTATCATAATATAAAAAAATTGTAAAGAAAAATGAGGATGTTTTTTTCAATTTTTCCCTTTTCATTTTGCTTAGTGTAGGTGAGGTGGCGACCTCGAACTGAACGTATTTCCCGTCGGAAGGGTGTATATATTACAATAGTATCCTTTCACGTGACGTACATACAAAAATGTTCCGATAACCTTTGTGTAGATTTATTGCTCTTTAAGCAATTCAAATTTATGTATTCCGTTTTTGGTACAATATCAATTCTATTGTTCATGATCCAGATACGAGAGACGACAATGGAATTTATTGCTATATAACGGACACTGCTTAATGGTAAGTTATAGGAATTGAAGAACTACTATAATTGTATCGTCCAAAACGATACACGCTAAAGCGAGACGTATTCTCAGACTAGCCTAGGTACTTAGCGTAATCAGTTAACATGTGAGGCTGTATCGTAGGTAGTCTTTGTTATAGCGGATATTTAAATGGACCCGGGACGGCCTGGTTCAACCCTAGATCCGATATTTCCATACTCCCATACAAGGCAAATCACTAAGCCATTGTAGCTGCGTTGTAGCGGTTCTGACGATGCACTGTCACACACACGTGCATGCAATTACTACAGAATGTTTATTGTGCAGTTGGAAGGCAAAAAACCATACACACAGAAAGACACTCCGACAGCGCTTAGTCCTTTAGTAATTTAAGACGAGAAATAACCGCTATAAAGAGATCTGAGCTCTACATAGTGATCTACCTACATATGAAAAATAAGAGATGCCTTGAACGACTTAAGGGATCAGAATTTCTTGGACGCCTGTGTGTACCCTAATGTTTTCCATAACAATGTTAGGAATCATTAGGACCTCCAATCACTATTATCTACATATTTTCAATGTAAATATGATCAGAGAATTTTTTGAAATTATGGCGACCGTTTTGAAGAATCTTTATACAAATCAGGACCTCAATAGTTCTGGGACCTCGTTTCATTGATATAACGATAGATATGCCTTTGGTGGTAGGATATCTGTACTCGATTGGACATTCACAGTGATTCCGTTGTTCTGACCAGCTGGAGAATGGGGCTATGCAGGCCTTGGTCCTGTATCACTGCGACCAGTAGTGATCTATTGTGATCGCCCCATGTTACTAAAGCTCCCCGCCTAGTCCTATAGTATTCAAGAACTGCAAGACTTTTTTGACTGAGAGCAACTGTACCTCACCCGGAACCAAAACATGCTTTCCCAGAATTCGGTTTCGTGTGGGCTTTAGTGGAACACATTCGCACAAGAGGTGTTTAGGAGTCTCATCTGCACTATCACAGAATCTGCACTGTCTTGTGCTCTGAACACCAATGTTGTGCAAGTGCTTTTTAAGACAACAATGCCCAGTGAGTGCTCTCACTAAAACCCGTATTTGATTCCTACCGAGTAACAGGGCCTTACCAGCATATCGCTGGTTAAATGCCCTGATGAGCTCCTTGGAATGGTTTTGTCCTGGCAGTTACACCAGAATGTTTTAGCTTCTTGATTGTAATGGTTTCTAAGGGTCAAGCGAGCTAGGCTTTTGGGTATTTCACAGAAAAGTTCTGGACCGATACGTATTCGCATAGCCCCCGCTCTTGCAAGTTCATCAGCAACTTTGTTGCCACGAATGCCTGCATGCCCTGGAATCCATCGCAAACTTAGTCTGTTTTTTTGTCCCAGACTGTTTAATACAGCTACGCAATTTGACACAAGTGTCGACTCAACTGAGTCTGAAGCAAGTACCAGTAAGGCTGCTTGACTGTCCGAGTGGATATAAATTGTATGATTAACGTAGTCTTTTTGCATATTGATATGGGCACGCTCTAAAATAGCGTACACTTCTGCTTGAAAAATGGAGGCGAAACAACCAAGGTTAGTACGATGCCTAAACTTAGGTCGCTTGCCATAAATACCACAGCCTACGTTAAGTCCCGTTTTGGGCCCATCAGTATACCACAATAGGCTACCCGGTTTCCACGTTATTACACTGTTAGTCCAGGAGTCCCGTGACGGTATGTCTACTGTGTAGAATTTTGTAAAATTTACTTCAGGTATTTTTATATCTGATATCATACTTAAAACTGGCGTTTCTATCACTGAGTCCAGTATGAATCTAAAGGACAGGGATAGCCACTTCGCTCTTCCCTGTACGTACATTCTGTGCATTGTTGACCTTGCCACCTTTTCTACATGTAAGTGAAGGGGCAGAAGATTCAACACAGCTTCCAGAGCCGCTCCAGGGGAGGTCGACATAGCTCCCGTCACTAAGATAGACGCTGTCCTTTGTACCGAAGCTAAACTGGTTCTAACAGTTAACTGGCTTATTTTACTGCTCCAGAGCACCCAGGCATACGTTATTGTCGGCCTGACTATTGCGGTATAAAGCCAGATGACCAGCCTAGGGTTTTCACCCCAGCGTTTACCGGGCAGTCGTCCGCATATACCCACTGCTAATTTTGCTTTTTGAATTGAAGCATCAATCTGTTTGTTCCAAGTTAATTTTTGGTCTATAATTACTCCCAAGTCTTTGACTTGGTCTCTGTTGAAAAGGTAATTGTCTTGCCATTTAAAGTAGGATGTACGAATTTGTCAAGACGCCTTTTTTTCGTAAATGGTACCAATACTGTTTTGCCTGCATTGACTTTTAACTCGTTATCGTTGCACCATTTGTGAATGCCAAGTATTGCTTTCTACATAAGGTATGAGATAGTACTTTGACAGAAGCTTCGGACAACCACCACTAGGTCATCGGCATAGCCCTGGGTGTCTATCCTCAGTTCGTCCATCTTATGCAGGAGCTGGTCAACCACCAAGGTCCATAATAGGGGTGAAAGCACCCCACCTTGAGGGCATCCCCTTGTGGTTACTAACTCATGATTTGTGCCATGTAGTGTCAGTTTGACTGTTCAATTTGTAAGCATTGCTTTGATCCACTTGGTGATAGTGGTATCTACTCTTTTAATCACAAGGCCCCGGATCAAAGTTTTTATTGGGGTGTTATTAATCGCACCCTCAATATCTAGAAATGCACATAGTGCAATTTGCTTGTCTTCTAATGCCTTTCCTATATTGTCTGTCAAACATAGCAGGGCAGTTTCGGTAGATTTGCCTTTGCTATAGGCATGTTGGTTAGCGTGTATAGGGCTTGTGACCAATATCACCTCCCTAATATATTTATCAAGTATCTTCTCCAGTGTTTTGAGAAGAAAAGATGTAAGGCCTATGGGTCTGAAAGACTTCGGTAAAGCATAGTCTTTCTTGCCAGCCTTAGGTATGAATAGGACTCGTACTTTTGTCCACAATTCAGGTATAAATCCCCATGCAAGGCTAGCTCTGAAGATCTTGACTAGAGTCGGTGTTAGAATGTCCATTCCTTGCTGTAAAAGCACAGGTTGTATTCCAACCTCACCGCTTGATTTATATGGTTTAAAAGTTTTTATAGTCCATTTCACGTTCTGTGGTCTTATGTTTACTGTCGCTCTACGCCAGTCCTCCACCTGGGGTTTACCCTTGGGGGGCATTAATTCGCTTTGCGACATAGGACTCTCAAACCCTGGAAAATGGACTGAGGTAAGAAGCTACATAGTCTGCTTTTCATTAGCAGTAAAAGTACCATCTGGTTTGTTGAGGAGCCCTGTTTTATTAGGTTTGTCCTTGGCTAGCACCTTGTGAATTCTTGCTCCGTGAGGCATATCGTTTATTTCCTCACAGAATTTCCTCCAGGATGCCCGCTTGTCTTTCCTATTTTCTTTGTTATAGTTGGTTAGAGCCGTTAGATACGCTTCCCATTCTTTGGCCTTTTTGGCTCTATTAAAAAGGTGTCTAGTTTTTTCCCTCAGTTTTATGAGTTTTTTGTTCCACCAAGGTACTCATCTTGTTGAGGTCTTTTGCCGTACAAGGCAACTTCGCTCAAAGGCGTCTACAATCGCCGTTGTAAGAGCAGTTATTGCCACTTCTAGACTCTCAATTAATTTGATAGATTTAGGGACTGTTTCCAGGTTATATCTTAGGTTATCTCTATAAGATGCCCAATGAGTATTCCTAGCGTCCCTATATATAAAGTTCTCACTTTGTAGCGAGTTTAATAGTTCATATTTTACATGCCTGTGATCAGACATTGAGTTTTCGTCACTTACATGCCAGTCAGTTATGTACCTAGCAAAATTTTTTGTGGCGAATGAGATGTCCAGAACCTTTTGTCTAGCGCGTGTTACAAAGGTTGGTTTACACCCTTTGTTTAAAATTACCAGAGTGTGAGAAGTGATAAAATCGTAAAGTAAATAACCTCTGTCGTTGATGTTGCTACTCCTCCAACTTGTATGGTGTGCATTGGCATTACAGCCCACCAATAGCTCAGCGTTGTGTTTCACGGCATAGTCCACAACTCGCACAAGCTCTTCTGTTGTGTTGGTCTTCTCTCTAGGTAGGTAGGCTGAACACACAAGTAGTTTCGGGCCCAGCCACCCGTCGAGATTAAAGTACGCTGCAACCAGGTCGTCTGAGCAGAGCTCTGGAATAGGTAAAAATTTAGTTCTTTTGCTAAAAACTATGCTAGCTCTGGGCTTAGTCCCACAATTATGCGCTAAGACGCTCCCTGCGGTGTTCAGTCTCATGACTTTATTTTTGCGCAACCAAGATTCTTGTATAAGAACGAGGTCAGCAGTGTCTTCTGTAAGACACTTCTCTAGTACCGCCGTTACCGCGACAGCATGGTGAAGGTTAATCTGGAGAACCCTCGCTTTACCCTTAAATGACGCTATTGTTTTTTACGTGCAGGTGTTTTGCTTGCGGTTGCCCTTCCTGTCTGGGGACGTAAGCGTCCACCTCTAGGTTGGGTTCCGCCGGTCTTTCCCTGTCTGCCTCCCCTACCAGCGGGCCGTGGGTGAAGGCTTTTTGCGTCACTTGTGACGCCAGCCTTTCTCCCAGCCCAGTGGCTGCGGAGGTAGAAGGGACAGGATCACCTACAGTATTTACAGGCAAAGAGGGTTGTGCTGCCGCTTGGGCTAGCTGTCCCTCAATTTGCCTTATGTTGGAGAAAGGACCAGCCAGTGGCTTAACCTCCTGAGCTCCTTCGGTTCCAGTTTTGACTTTAAATATAATCCATCTAAAGCCAAACATAACTTTATTGTTATTTTTTTGAAGAATCTGAAGCGACGGATCGTCAAGGGCGAAGGCGACAAATCTTCCTCCCTTTTCCTCCCTCGAGTGTAGTACTCTCCAGTGTTCCGGATTTAACTCAGGGTTCTGTATCCGTATTAATTCGAGTGCGTTTGCCTCGTTATCCGGTAGGAACGCTGAGCCAATTGCCGGCTTCGGGAGTTCACTCTCTGACATGATTGTTAGGTCAGCCTCCGGCCAGGGCTTTATGTTGGGAGTGGTTTCAGTTAACCACTTTGTGCTCATCACGTCTATGCACGTGATGAGCATCCAGCCCGGTCGGTGACTGAGTCCTAGGAATCGTGGGTCAGCGCCTTTGATTCCTATTTTTAGAATTTCTTGTGTGAGGGCGTTGTGAACAAGTTTTATTTGTTCCACGCTCATGGGATTCACATTTCGTATTCCCACTCGCGTGGACCCAGCAACCTCACCAAAACTATGCCTAACCATAGTGTTTGGGGCAGTCTTGAGGGCTTTTTTAGGCTGAAAATCGGGGGATACCTCTTCAGACCGAATTTGCTTTACTGCCTTCGGTCCTCCGGGGTTTTCAACCGGGACTTCGGTCCAGGGCTTTCGGCAAAGCGTCAGCGCCTCAACGGGGCTAACGTCCACTTGCACTAGCTTCCGGAACCTCCTCCTTGCTGCTCCCGATATTTTACATCTCTTACTCCTTATCTGTTCAGAGTTTGACACCTTCCGTCCCGAGGTTCCTCCTCTCAACTTCAGAAATGTTAGATCCGGGCGTCGGGGAGGCATTACCTCCCCCCGTTCCAGTTGAGATATCGTCCCTGGAATCTTCCAGGGCATAAACAAGGGAATTTAAGTCTAAAAGAATTTTCTCACTATCTTTGTCCATGTTGTTCCCACGAGAAGCTAGGGAAAAAGAGGTCACACACCGACAGAGCCTCGCATATCGGTGGAAGGGCATAATTACTCTCCGAGGTGCCCTGGTATCGGAGAGGTACCATTTGCGACTGAACTCACCTTCAGCCACGCATCTTTCGGCACGGTTCACATAACACCTTGGATTGGTATGGTCCTCTTCCTTATTGGTATGCTGCTGACCACTGCCCAGGATGCACCATGTGGAGATGGGCCATCTTAGCACCCCTATAGAGCTTGCAGAATGAAATAGTAACGATGTAGATATATTGGAGGGTGACGTTCTTTTGGGTTATTCGTCAAACAACTGATTCCTGCACATTAGCTGTAATATGTGTATATATATTTATCCAAACGGTCTCAGATACTGTGGAAAATTGTGTTAGTTACTTTGTTAATATTTTACTTTGTGTCGGTGTTTCAATTACTTTCAATTTAAAACAAAAACCGCCGACAACCGGCGGTAACTCTTTAATAAACTCAACGAGCATCAAAGAAACATTGTTTCTAAAGCATTTCACTACAGAGGCCACGTAATGTAACAATTTTGAAAAAGAACCAACCTGGAATTAGAAATCAAATATAAATTGACCAGCAATATATTAAAGAACCTGATAAGTGATAACAAAGCCTGATAATAAAACTTTCCAAATTCTGTGAATACGTGCTAATTGGTACATATATTATAACGTTCTTAAATATATTACTAATTAAAAATGATACGGACATTGTATGTTAATGCCATGCAATAACTATTATAAAGTAGTCAATTAAATATTTAATATAGGTATGTAATGAAGATCCAAAGTATTAATAGATATATATACTACAATTTCTTATTAACGTCATCTTGCATATATAACTTGTATAGACAGCATCTACGATAGATACCTACACCCCAAACAAATTAAGAGTGTATCAATCCAATGGTGATTACTCTTAAATTGTTAGGTTCTATTTGAGATATTACAATTATATATCACATCCAACGTTACAATAAATGTTATGAAGGAGAATCAAAGAACTTTTAGCGCAGTTTCCGTTGATAATGTTACAAAATAATTTAATATTTCAACATCGGTTATATCTAATATCACAGTTGTTATTGGTCATGAAAGATTAGGAAACTGTGACCTTTTAATTTCTCGAAATTCAATTACTAATATAATTCGATGCTAAACGTGTATATTAATCACAGTATTATTTACAGAATGAAAATTAGTTGGCAGTTTACTTATCTCACCGCTCTTGTAATCTGATAATTTCAAAGATTAATAATAACCAATTGTTTTATGATTATTGCTAGGATTTGCGGTAATACCGTAAAAATATATAATAAGATTATATTAATTTGAAAATACAAGCTAATCTGTTGTGTAATAGTTAGGAAATGGATGTAAAAAGAATGTTCTATGGCATGGTGTGTGCGCAGTGTGGATGTAACTCAGCCTTCGCAAATAGTAAAGCAATTAATAACAGCCGAATTAGTTTGATCACGTTTGCAACCAACATCCAATGGATGAGTCAGTTGATATGGATTCAAGGCCTGTTTCGAGCGTTTAGTTTGGATTAATAGTTTCATTGCGTATTAAAGAAATTGTTGCGTACACAATTATGTATTTGAACTAGTGGTCGCCCGCGAATTCATCTGCAATTGTTTTTCTAGGCAGTCATTAACAAAGCAATTAGACAACAAGATTTTGCCAAATTGCTTGATATATTTTATTATACTAGGTGACCCAACGACGCGTTGCTGTGGTTCAGTTAATACACTTTAAATTAAAATTATGATAAAATATAAATATGTTTGGTTTCATTTATAAGACATATATATAACACTAGTATACTATATAATATATATTTTTTCTGTCAACAAACTAATTTAAAGCGCCATCTGTTTGTGACTCATGGAATTAACAATTAATAACAATAATCAACATTTGACGATCATTTAATGTGTAATTAAAAATATTATTAAAATCGAATTATAAATTATTTTATCTCTCAAGTTGGACTAATTATATATAAATGCAAATTTTCAAGAAGCCGATCTTCTTGAGTAGTTTCGAAGATCTTCGCGGATAAACATCATTTTAAAATGGATTTTTATATATTTAGATTTTGGGCGGTCTCGATGATATAATTGTAAATTATAGGCTATTTGTTATTCTGACGGGTGATATAGCTAAGCTGCCCACTTAGTTTTAACTGTAAAGTTTTATCCAAGCCCATTTAGTAGTGTTTGGCTAAAGGGATAAATAACAAACACCTCTCAATCCTCACAAAGTTTCTCGGTAACAATTTAAGTAGGATTTTTTATATCTGCCAATTAACGTTCCATAGTTCTTTCGTAGAAAACTAACAAAAAATGATAACTACATTTTATTATGTAATCATTTATCAACGTAGTTTGTTATTTTAAACTATTTTATGTATGAATATGTTTTGTATAAGTTTTTTTTTTATCTAGCCGTATTGTTGTGTAAAGCCTGGTAACTCTAATCATTTTTATTTTCTTAGAGGCACATTACAAGGGCCATATAAACTACAAACGGCCCGTCCTAATATGGAATGTAAATCTATTTCTCATGACATGGGGCATTTCACACCATTGTTCACGTGTGTTTTTCTATTTCCCTGGCATTTGTTATTCAGCCGGCGAGTCGCGGACGATTCCGACTCCTATTTGTTTTGCCATTAGTGTAGATTTCTCGCCAATTATCAAACGAGGGTGGAATTTTAATGGCACTTCCTTTATCGTACGCGTGTGGAATGAATTGTTGTCGGTCAGTGATGCTCTCGAGTGCATTACAAAACATCATATAACCTGATAACTTACTTACTTCTACCTACTAGTAACGTATATAGGTATATATATATATATGTATAGTTGACTCTAATATGCATTTATTAGAGTGCTTTTTAACAACCATGTTATTCTCGGGCAAAAAAAAAAACTTTTTGGGAGATATGTAAAAAAATTGCCTAAAAATGTAAGGCCTTCAAGTACTTTTCCAGAGCCTGAGAGGATTTTCCATATAAAATACGTGTGAACTTTGATTTTTTTAATAACTGTAATCACTCGGCAATTCTTCATGGTATCCTGTAGTTCGATCCCAGGAACTACTGAGAATTGAGCGCTCGACAGTAGTGCCTATTGTGACCTAACTGTAGCTGACACCCATGAAGGTAATTAAAGTTAAATTATTTCGAAATTTCTTGTCTTTCTTTGTAATTTCAGTAATCGCTGAATTAATGTCTAAGATCGTTATTTCTCAAGATATTGAGGTTTAACTTTTTTAAAATGATTTTTCGAATTCCGAGAAAGAAGAATTTCCACGCAAGACAACAAAGGCAAAGGTCAACCACTTTAACAACCGTGCGCTAGTTACCACTTCGAATAAGTGTCCTCTGCGCTCGTTACCAAGCCTTGTGAAGTTTAGGTCCTTCAGGCCAACGTGTTAGTCATTAGAGAAAAACAATATAATATCCACTAGGCATTTTTCGAAAAACATATTCTTTTATTGTAATATGTGTTATTAAATAATATACAGTTCCATGCTACGACAGGATAAGTAAGTTTATTTTATAAACAGCCTCCTACAATCATAAGTGTGTGAATCAAACGGCGCGTGGGAACCTAGTTTAAGTGTGTTTAAAAGCTCTCAATGATTATTCAAATAGGAAATATTCATTACCTTTGTTTTTAGTTGTTGGTTTATAGAAATCAATATATGTTAAATGTAACAGGATTAGCGTACCTTGATTAACATTCATAAATTAACTAATGGATCCGGTGAACGTTGTCCCGCTCTAATAATAAAATAACCTTGATAAATAATATACGAAAACTTTCCGCATCACTTTAACCACAGGTGAAAATCGCATGAAAATCCGTTTAGTAGTTCTTAAGTTTATTACGAACAGACAGACAGACAGACAGACAGACGCGATAGAGGACTTTGTTTTGTAATATGTAAAGATTTAGTCCGTGAAAAGGTGAAAGATGAATGTTTTTATTATCAGCTGAATAAAAAAAACAGTGCGTGTATCAGTGTATACACGCGGAGTAAGTGAAACTTTTTTTGATTATATGTATTAAATTACATACATGGGAACGAGTTTGAAGTATATGAGAATGCTTATAAACTATATAATACTAGACCCAGACAGACGCTTATACACACTTATGCATACAAATACATATTGCATTACGTTTAACGCGTAACGCAACATTTTCCTTACCGTGCGATAGGAAGTTTCCCTTTAATATTTAAACTATATTGTTTATACATGTTTTATATGTATATTTGAGGCGTAATAATATTTGGGCCTCGAAGCTTTCTTAAAGATAGGTTTAATTTCCCATAGTTGACAACCATACAGATAGATTTGAATATAAAAAATATAAGATATCTCCCTAATCGTTCTCGAAAATAAACTACTAATATATCTACAGAATTCCTTGCTTAATGGTTTGATTTGTAAATATCCGAAGTACAAAAACTTTTAAGGTTGTTATCTAAAATATATATCATTACACTTGTTCATACAGATTTAACAATAATAACAATATAATTGGAGCTAATAAGTAATAACATAGTTACAATAAAAAAAAATCTTAAAACAACAAAGCAATTTTTACGAACAGGAAGTCTCATTCACCAGCTTATTAGAAATTAAAACGGTTGTGGTATCGACTGCGCTTACATTCTATTTATTTTGTAGGTATTTTGATATCGTCTGTTAGGGATAGTACTGGAATATTTTCATTGTTTTTTTTTTATCGAAGCACGACATAGTGACTGCGCTATGCCTGATATCAAGCATAGTACAATCCAAAAACATCGGCAACCACCGAGAGACAGATTATCCATCGCCGGTCGCCGCTGTCATGCCGGACATAATGACGAAAGTCACCCGGTACTGGATATGAACAGACTGATCCCGAAACGCGACGCGCAGAAGCGAGTCACTATGATGGGCTTTTTCGCCATATGCATGGTGGTTGCGACCCAGTCGGGCTGTAAAACCCTACCACCCCGCTTTCGCCACTGCCTCGTTCGTTATTCAGCAGGGTGCACCACGTGCAGGTGAGGTTGGCTTGGGTGTCTCAAGTCTTAAGATGTTACTCGACACCCCTTACACCCATTATATACATACATTGTTATACATATTAAGTTACTTTTTTCCTTTTAACCTTTTACTTAAGTTATTTGTGCTACCATATAATACATAGTTAACACCTATAATTGAGATTGAACTTGTATCGAGTCATTTTTTCTAAATATATATATAAATGAACTGTTTAGTGTAAATGATGTTGATGCTTCGAATAAATAAATAAAAAAATATAATGAAGTAAAATGTATAAAAACTTAAACAATCCAGCAAGTCGCATTACGTATATAGCAGATAACTGTTCATACATATAGATAAAAAAAGTAATGAATACTTACGTGAGGAAAGTGCAGGAAGTTATTAACGTTAGTTAACTTTACTGGAGAGTTAACGAGCAAATAATCTGATAGACCGGTATCGACTAGGGCTGTCACGTCATACAAATAATACTTGTTATCCATTACATGCACCTTACAATAAATATATAAAATAAAAAGTCATGGAGCTCTAGTAGCTTCACCGGTGCGATTTCAATTAGATATCCGCAGCTTCGAACGGAATTTTCAGAATTCGTGTAAACTAATTTAAATTGGTAACACTATCGACTGAAGGAAACCATCATAAGGAAATCTGAACCTGAGAAATGATCTTGTATTACCACCGTATATGGGAAAACATAGAACTGTGTTTCTCAGAGTTTGAAATCGCCAATTCCTCAGGTTAAGGTTTCCTCGCATTAACCAATAGTGTTAGCTAATTAAAAATATTAAATGTACGCGACTTTCAAAAAATTCGTTGGTACATACCGGGGTTTGAATCGGATTGATATACGACCGGTCAACCAGTTGAGCACCACGACTTTTTTTTCTGATTGTTCTAATGTTGAAGTGGAAATAACATACCTCACATTTTCTATCTAAGAACAGTAGTTTAAACTATAATCTAAGTTGAAGAATAACTTCAGAAAACCCTTTATATAAAATAATCCAACTCGTGCAACGCTCCTAGAAGAAGCAAGTTATTTCTAAAGGACCTCACACAGAAATGTAATCCCGTTTGTACCATACATGAAGCGTACTCGTAAAAAATAATAGTGATAGGTAGCCCTAATGATAAAACCGGAGTTAACCTTCGCCGTACACGCCAATGATTAAGTGCACACAAAATAAAAAGTGTACAGATGGTTCTCTCCGTCATTTAAGATACAATTTACACAAGGAATCATAGTTACTTATACAGGCGTAAGATATAATTTATATGACTGTTACAGAAAAATAAGTTTCAAATGTTGAAAAAGTGTATATAATACTTGTATTGCTTACACTACGTCCTTAATTTTAGTACTCTTGTAAATTTCTTCATTTTTTCACCCTTAGTATTCATTTGTAAGTCTAGAATATAAGTATCGTAAATCGCTAATAAAATATTGCTTACACTACGTCCTTAATTTTAGTACTCTTGTAAATTTCTTCATTTTTTCACCCTTAGTATTCATTTGTAAGTCTAGAATATAAGTATCGTAAATCGCTAATAAAACAAGTTATTTATTTGTTTACAATACTCGTGACATGTATATCTATTGTAGATCGTTAAAGATATTCCTTAGATGATTAAAAATACTGTATTATTGTGAGGTCACAAATGTATATAGAAATTATTGGTGAATAGACTGGATCTTAGTAACAAGACTATAAAACACGAAATGAGTACACACATGCCCACGCAGTCATACGCATCGGTGGTCGTCCTATATTAAATAAAATTAACCTTCACTTTCTTTCTTTTGTACAACTCTGTACCAGAGAGGAAGTTCTGTGTGACACACACTCACATATACAATTAACAGACAAAATTTACACTCATACTCAGAGTAATCGTGGATTTTTCTCAACCTTAAATACTTAACGTAGCAAAAGCGACTTATAATCATTTAAATCACTGAGCCATTCGTTTTAAATTTTAATTATTTAGTATATATTTTTGTGTTTGTTATAATATATCGATTTATAAGTTCTCGAATATTCTTAAATTTTCTTCTACTCGCGTTATCCGTTTCGGTAATGGAGTGATCCATCCGCAGTTGATGTTTATATTGTGTAAGCAGAAAACTTGCCATCGCAAGCACCGTTACTAACCTAACAACATGACTGGGGACAGGTCTTGCTGTCGTTTATCCAAACGACGTTCACGATCTTTCGCTGTGTTTACCTAAAACCACTTTTTATACTGGTTTGTTATACTGCATTCAATCTAAGAATATTTACCATATTTACCATGCAAGAACCATGACGATAATCGATAAAGGAATCGTAATGCAATAACTAATATATTTGGGATATTGACAATCTCAGCGAGCTCTTGATTAATCTCGCAATGTGATTTAATAAATTCTGACATATTTTTAAATCACTTTATCAATTTGGATACAATTAATAGAATGAGTCATGTACGAGTTACAAACGATGTTTATTAAGAGCTAAATTAATTAATACATAATTTGAAACTATCTAAGAGCTTGTATGATATTTCAAGGAACTAAAAATTTGTTTCAATTATGTGACTGTATATGCACTAAAACAATCTAAACTGAATTCTTTCTAACTACTTCAAGTTACTTAGTCCTGTATTATATTACTCCTGATTTTTATGATCAAACATTTTTTTTATTCAATTTAACATCTGATGTAGTAGTAATAGTGGCCAGAATCGATTCTGTTTATAATTTAGCTCAGGATGTGACATCAAATCTATCGATGGCTCTGAAAAATCAGGAAGTGGGATTTGTGGTTTCCCGTTAATAAAATATGATTTGAAAACGTAAATAAAATATATTTAGCACATATGTAACATAATCTATTTAGTTATTACTTATATCGATTATTTTATGATACTGTGTACTCATACCAATAGCCTTGAAAAAACTAATAACTACATAATATGGCAATAAGAACAGTCCCTTCACTAAAATATTCAAGGCTTACAGCTTAATACCCGGAATGCGAAGAGGTCTGTGACCGAATAAGCCAACTAGTTATTGGCCAGTTCATAACTATTCTATTAAAAAGAAAATACAATATAAACATATTACGAGAAATTGAGACAAATATAAGTTTCGAAATTAATCAAAAAATTACACAGGAATGCCATCCATTTTTGTAATTTTTATGATGTAACAATAATGTTATAAATTAATTCCTTGAAATACTCTTCTTCATGACCCTTTAAAAAGAGGCATTCTTAGAGTTTACTATCGTCACGCTTATCAAAGTTTGTTCTCAAAACATATTCCTAGCATAATTATATAATTTCAATCTCTTTAACAACTTTGAACACTATAAAAATAATTCTTAAGATTTCTCAGCATCTGATACCTATTGGAACAGCGCTCGAGAATTCCTCTCCATAATTGCTAGGAATGCTTATTCGAAGAATTTCTCCACTAACAACAACTTTAGAACTGGCTTCAATGTATTTTAGTTTAGTTTTTAGACTATACGAACCAGTTTAAGACTATTTAGCTAGTTAGCTTAGTAAAAATGTATTTCTGTAATTCTCTCTGTGATATATTATTGCACGGAAAACTCACGACCGATTTTATATAAAACCAGCTGATCCGGCCACGTTTTGCGGTGGCTCAGTTATTGAAAAAGAAATTCAAAACTAAACGTGACGCCATCTATTACATATCTATTACAGTACCACAGTTTTACAACAAACTATTTTGGAGCCCCATCTGTTTGAGACTGATGAAACTTTCAATACAAACAATCAACATTGACGATCATTTAATTTTTTATTTAAAAATATTGACGACATTAATAGAAATATAAATTATCGTATCAACCAAATTATACATAAATGGCAATTTTCATAAAGATCGATTTAGTAGTTTCGTAGTTCCTCGTGGACAAACATCATGACTCTGAATTTTTATATATTTATGTGTTTAAATTAGATATTTATAAATTTGCGTGTTTAAATTAGAAAAGATCCGTATTTTGTACGTTCATGCTATGTCTTGAATTGAAACTGTATCACTAAGTAGAAGTAGTTCTGTGTAGCTTCTACAACCTATTAGCACTTTAGCAGTAGCATCATCAGTTAATATCCATATGTAGTCATCAAACGTAAGAATTAACGGTAAGAAATGAATTCAATGATTATTATGATTCCCGAATTGTGTTGATTTAATTCCCATCTAAACTACATTAGCTCTTCGTAGAAAATCTATACTCGATATACCCACGTAAAATACACTAATATATATAATGGATTTCTCTTGTGTATCGTATAACAAAATCTTGTTACATCATTACATGTTATTTTGGTTAAATAACCACGATGGCAAGTGAATTTAAAAAACGAGAGACGAATGTCCATCAAGAGAAGTGACGTGACGCGGCGATATATCGTTCTGCACAGTAACTATAATTGGTTTCCCATCGTATTGGTGGTCATCGCGATCCAATCGCGCACAAGGGTTCTACAATTCTGGAATTAATTGGAAATCGGTTTGTATAAATTTTTGTTCAAGGTTAGCAAAATAATACCTTTCCTCGGAGTGAAGCGTAAATATGAATCTAGTATCTATGAACAGTTCCGATATCATCTACTCCATTTGAGTGATATTAGTCTACGACAGCGAACACAACTTTACAACTAGTCGTTTTTTACACTTTTTTACATTTTCTGGTTTTGAAACGTGTTCACTGCCGCTACACCATCAAACGTGATAATTTCTTTACTCTATACATACACAATCTATACTAACGGTGTACTTTTTTTGACTACGCTACTGAGTTAGCAAGTTCTTAACAGATTCACCGGACTACATCCAACGGTGTACTCAGCCAAGTAAATTATGTCACTTGAAACTGTTTTGAATATTTGGGATTTTATATGAGTTTTGTTTATACCGAATATAGATCTTGTGAGAAGTTTAAACAGTACGAGACAAATTGAAAGAGCGAGATTTAATTTCTGGCCGCACGTTTTGTAGCTTCAGATGATTAATTGCCGACAAGAGAGCAGCGTTCTACCACAAGGCACAATAAGTTTACCAATTCTATTTAATTAAAAATTAATAAAGGCTTCCCTTCGTAGAAAAAGAAGAATTTAATTACCGTATTGATTTATAATTAAAGGAAACCTTTGGAAAATTTAAACAGTATTTTAAATTTTATGACACAATAGGCTCATCAAATTAATACAATATATCTACCAGTTTCTCGCATTGAAAGGTGTGAAGGAGTTAATCTAGGACGCGGGCACACTGCGGCATGTTGCGGTAAATTGTATCTATTATGAACTTACAAGAGCAGCTACATGTAGTCAGTCCCCGGGGAAATCGAGCCCGTTAGAAGAGCAAAATTAGTATGAATAACAACGCAGTTAGAAGATGTATGGCTTGAATATCTGGCTATTCGTGCGAATTCGAACGAAAAATAAAACTTACCGAAAGGAATGAAAAGATTGAAGAAACTCTCACATGTAAACGTTTCCCACCTGTTGCAATATTTACGCAAACCGTAACGAATGGTCACCATCAATAACTGAGAACCGTTTGGATTCCGTTTCTATATATCCACGACAATTTATTTCGACGCGCCGCTCGTGGATAATGTAAATCAATGGCGATAAATGATTCGCTATTTCTCCCTGTCCAAACGTCTTGATGTGAGAACATAAATCAAGAATAATAGATAGTGCACTCTACGATAAATTACGCGCATTTAAATTAAAAATTGATAATATATGTGCTCTAAATAAATAAGTAATTTGGAATACGGTTGCCGGTTGAAAAGTGTCAATGCTTTGGAACCTGATTAGTACTTTGTATAGCACTATACTTTGCATGTAGCGGATGATTTAAGGTAAAGAACGACAGTACTCACACTAACGATATGAATATGTTTTAAAAACCATGCATCAGTTATTGTGGACGCTATTGGTAGGTGGTAGAGCCACGCTGAAGCTATTACTACTTCCAGCATGAATGGGTCGGCTCGCCCTGGGCTGTACCACCCTCTCACAGAAAACTGACGTGAAGTAACAGTGCATCCCCTCCTCTGCCCCTTTCCGCATCCCCAAACACAGGCTGGCAACACACTTGCGCCTCCCCTGCTGTTGCAAGTGTCTATGGATGGCGGTGATCACTTAACATCGGGTGACCCGTGTATTCGTTTGCCTCCTATGACATAAAGACAAAACAAAACGCTAATTCTGCCTCGGTAATATTTTTGTTAACAAATAAAACGTAATTCTCACATGCAACTAAGAAAAGTGCCGCAATCAATAAAAAATAAATATACCAATAACATAACTATTAATTGCGTGGCTATTTGATTTTTTATCTTATTTATTCGGCGCTGATCTATCTTGAACACTTATCAATTATAGCAAGCACAAAACAGAGTTCTCATGCTTTCCATTTTTTTTTCTCGAACTTACTACCTTATTGACCTAGCAAGGTCTTAACAGCTTCATCGGACTGCTAAGGCGAGCGCTTAAGGCTCTCAGCCGATCTCATGCTTTCCAATAAAATAAGAGCGTATTAGTACGATTAAAAATCAGATCAATTAAACAATACTATTGACTGTCACCTTTTCCAAGCAGAAATCAATCTATACTAATATTATAAAGAGGTCAAGTTTGTGAGTTTGTGATGTTGTGACGTTGTAGGGGGTAATCTCAGGAACTACTGGTCCGATTTGAATAATTCTTTCAGTGTTATATAGCTCATTTATCGAGAATAGTTATAGGCTAGTATCATCATGCTAAGACGAATAGGAGCGGAACACAGATGAAAAATGTTTCAAAATCGCGATGTTTTTTCCTTTTGAAAATCGCTGCGTGTTAGTATATCTATTCCACGCGAATGAAGTCGCGGGCAGAGGCTAGTATAATATATATGGATAACAAACAATATTTAATTAATTTTTGGTTTCAATTTTAGTTTGTGCGAAGTGAGGTAGCTGCTTTCCTTTATCTATGCCAGTATATCGACACCAATTGCTGTATTCAAAAGGTAGCATCGTGTGTAGCCATTTGTTCCGATTATATATTACACCGATTCCAAAATAAATAACATTTGCATTCAACTAGCATCTTTATTGTATTGAACAAATACTGTAATATACCTTGTAATGACTTTATTTATTAATAGTCCAAAAAAGAGAGCAGTATACCTGATTTTTTTTTTTCGAAATGACTACGCTATTGACCCAGCAAGGTCTTAACAGCTTCACCGGACTACTAAGGCGAGCGCTTAAGGCACTCAGCCGACTTTATTTTGGCAACCAGCTCAAGGGTGCACGGCACACCTTGGCTTGGCTGTTGCCTGTTGCATTCAAAATCGCGACCTATCTTAGCTAACCTAGCTAACTATTCATATATGTATGAGTTGTTGAAACGTATATGTATACCAAGCATACACACCTCAACAACTCCTCCATATATTTATTATCGGAAAATTGAGAGTTTGTCAGTTCGATAAGGGAAAAAAGTAAACCCTTCCACTTTCATGTGTAAGCGTGTAGGCGTGCACGTGTGTGGGGGTGATCGTGTAGTGTTGTAGCGATGATGTATATTTGTGTGTCACCGTATCAAGCAAGCAACGCACTCAAGGGCTCCCTACCGAGGGATCAAACCTAGGCTTGAGCCGGTGCCGTGGGAGGCCTAATCGGGTGTGCGGGAGCGAAATTAACCCCCAGAAGCAGTATACCTGATGGTAAGTGTAAATAAGCACTATTACACGGCTAGAATAGTCACTTGGAGTAAATAGAACGTCCTCGTTGGGCTCTTGGGATCGTATGATAATCACGTTATTGAACGATAGATTAAACAGTTTCTTCTACCATTATCCTTTTTTCTTGTTTGTATTCAGTGAGTGATGTTCAGATTTCAGGTCACGTGCGTCAAAGGTCGAACTTCTGTTCCGGCATAACTCTATAATGTAGGGACGCAACCTTCGCTTATTCTTAAACCAATCACGCGATGTGTATTTAGTAATAGTGCTAGTGACATAATTAGTTTGGAAACTATATCAACCCAAAGCTATGTATGTAAATATAATGTAGGCCACCTTAGTAATATTTACGCATTTGTTCACGCTGATAACCCGGAAAAGGATCTAGGTTGTTCTATAATTTTAATAAAAACTTCACAATAAAATATAATATAAATTTACAAAGATATCATTTCAACAGATATATTGTAGGACAGGATATATATATTTAGATGTAGAGATGTCGAGAGGTCGTGTACAAACTATTTTCGCTGAACTGTGGAATATTGTGGCGTGCGGAATGATTTACTTGTAGCTCAGAACTCGTAAACAACTAAAATAATACGTATTATAATGTCAAAATTTAATAGTATGACGTCAATATTAAAAGTTAATAAGCTGGTCAAGACAGTAATGTTACAATGATATAAAGTTATTTAAATATATAATTTAATAACTAAATGTTTTAGAGCTCAAATTGGAAAAATGACATCACAAAGTAAACTATTGGTGAGCGCTGTTGATATGCTGACTGCTTTCACTTCATGTCACTTTGTTACAAGTTATCATAAGAGTAAAGCAATATTACCAAATTACCAATGTCAATATTTTAATGTGTAGTATTTTTGATGTGAACTCACTTCAAATGATGATGATCAAATCATTTTCAATAAAAAAATTAGCCAAAAATACATATTAAAATCAAATTACGAAAATTTGTCTGCTCATGAAAGTAATCCATGACTTAGATCTCCGCGGTTACATTGATGTATCAATTTTCAACCTGATGTAGCAATTATTGTTGGCACAGTTGATGAAGTATTTTGAACAGAAATGAATTAATTATCAAAATTTAGTGGTAACATTAAAAACATCTATGTTTTGGATTCATCATTTGATTCTATTGTGTATTCATTACTTTTCCAAACGATGATGAACATATCACTATTGCTCATAATGTACAGACTACATTTAATTTATTATCACCCAGAAATATCACTCACCTACGGTCTCGTGTAAAATTTATTGAAAATTGTGTCATCAGTTGCGATAAATTTCTTTATTTTCGTAATGTTATGTTTACTTCCAATTTGAAAGCCTTACCATCTTATGTAACCGCCTGTTTTTTGTTTCAAATGTATATTTAATTTCAATTTTCATTTAGACATAGATTTTTTTAATGTTTATACAATTTAAAAAATAAGTAGCAAAAAACTGAGTATTCATGATGAAAACCTTTGATTATAGAAATATACCCTTTGACAAAAGAACCCTAATAAAGATGGAACTTTAAAGAATCAATAAACTATGGTCGAATGTCGACCACTGATGCCCACTAGTTAACATGACGACTACGTAAAATATATATACTTAGATGTTTTCGTATTCTTTTTAAATTGATTGGTCATATAGAATTAAGAAGATAACAATTGATTGTAATATATTGTTAATGGAAATGTGTAAATAGTTTTCATTAACATGAGAAAAACGCATATGGAACGGAATACAGAGACTATCGAGGATATGGAATAGTGACCTTGCCTCATAAATAAATTGAGTAGCTCTAGTAATAAATAGAGATATTTACATGCATCCCAGCACCAGTAACTCAAAGTGCTATCAAGGTCTCAGGAATCATGACATCGTCTCCATATATATTATAGACTTGCCGTTTAGTTTTTTATGTTTTCAACCTTATACGATTCTATAGTCAGATATAAAATGATAGTGTCATTTTTAAAGTAGACTAAAGGAGGTTATTAAAAAATGTATCAGAAATGCAGATCCCATATGTATCTCCCAAACTATAAAGCTGTTATGAGTGACTTGCTTCCTCGATGAACTTTTCTAAATCATTCGTTCTGTGTTTAAACCATTCACCAAGGTGTCTGTCAAGCCGTGAGTCGTTGGATATTATAATTCTTTGTTTAAATTTGTGTACATTTTACCTACTGCAGTATACTGTCCAGAATTTACGTTTTGTGGACGCATATTATTGAATTTTCCAAGGCAATAAATATAAAAGTGACTTTGATCATTCCAAACAATCTGAGAATCGCTCTCACATATCATTCAAATTATAGGATAATAATGGTATTTCTCTTAAAGTTTAATATTATTAGAGATTTATAGTTTTGAAATCATAATCGTAAATATAATAGTAAATTGTA
The DNA here is from genome assembly GCA_014332785.1 of Antheraea mylitta. NCBI lineage: Eukaryota > Metazoa > Arthropoda > Insecta > Lepidoptera > Saturniidae > Antheraea > Antheraea mylitta. The sequence continues at coordinate 6,841,359 of JACEII010000022.1, forward strand.
TAAACGAGTTCGTTTAACATTGAAACATAATGTAGAATTTTTATCGCGACCTCCTGAAATAATATGACAAATGTTTGTATCGAAGATGAATCGTACGTCGCGGCAGCTCACTACTGCTCTGGAAATATAAAAAGACAAATATTTGCTTTATTTAACATCAAAGTCTGGATCAAGGCTACGGGAACTCGCTCGGCATCCGAGACAAACACGATCCGACGTCCGCTTTCTGACTTGGTGTACGGGTTGTGCATAAGTACTACGAAATAAAATTATCTTCAATCGCGGTATATTACAGAAAGACTTGTGTGTAGGTTACGCGAGTTGAAGTGAAACTAAAAAAAATGATAAAGTTGTTATATAACCGATACACGTGAACAATACACTACATTACGTAGGCGTGCACACACGTACAAACATTATAAGAAACACTATATAGTGTGTTCTATTTCATTCTCTCGCATATTACATCATATAGACGTATATATGTTTGTCGCCTCTGGTTTGCAATGTCGCTTTTCATTTAAGGAAGTTTAAATTTACAACGCAGCTAAAGGAGTTTTTATTTCGAGCATTACGTCTACCACAGTATTAACCCAAAGAAATTGCGTCAAATTGAGATTTTCGATGCAGACGGGAACAGGTCAATGTCCAGAAAATGGTTAACCCACATTCTGTGAATGTGCTACCACGAGTCCGGTAGCGGACGATGAGACGCGCCTGACGCATGCACACACAATAACGGCGCCCTTAAAAAAATTTGTTCTGTGTTACATTAAATTCATTAATGTCAATATGTATTAGATTAAATGAATAGAACAAATAGGTGACGTTCCTAAGCTATAATATGTTTATACTATCCTTGACGTTAAATGCGGAACAAATAATGAAAACTATTAATCACGTCGTTTTAACCTCGAATAGCACTTTTTGGTAAGTACTAGGTACTGGCTCTTATAAGGCAAGCAAATAATTTATAAATTCAATATTTTGTTCACGCTACCTACAAATTTATCTGTTTTTTTTTTTTTTTTTTTTGTTATAGTGAAGCGATACACGTTAAAAAAGAACGGTACAATACACTTTAAACTATAATCTTGTAGTATTTATTTGTTGTGTATCAGCAATGTTTGAGATTTTAATAAATCAAACCAGCTGACCCGGGCACACCTTATTGTGGCTTAGTGCACCGTAAAATAAACTAGAATAGAAAAATAAATTCAAAATTAACACATGGCGGCATCCACTAGATATACTATACCAGTAGGTCTTACAGATTACTATCAACAACCAAATTAAAGCGCCATCTGTTCGAAAATGTTGAAACCGATAATTAATAACAATAATCAATAATGCCAATAATTTAGCTTGTAATTATAAAATATTGAGGCCATTAATTAATGTATAAATTATCCTATTTCTCAAGTTGGACCAAATTATACATCAAAGCCAACTTTCATGAAGATCGCTTGAGTAGTTTCGAAGTTCATCACGGACAAACATCATGACAGTGGAATTCCATACCTAGTCTTACCATAAATACTGAAACAAAGAAAAAAATATTTTCCATTGCAAATAACATTTATTACTTTTACAGTGTGTTAGTTTAATACATAAATATGAAACAATTTAAAATATAAAAAGCTTATTCGAAGTGGTCTCCGTTGGATGCAATACAATCTTTTAAACATTGAGGCCAGTTATCAATAAAAGCACGCACTCTTTCGATGGGAAAATTCTAAACTGCCAATGCTACGGATTGTTCTAGGGACTGCAAATTATCATGGCGTTTAGAGCAAGCAGTACCTCTGAAATTGACCATGAATCATAATCTAGTAGATTAAGATCGGGACTAGACGACGGCTAGTCTTCAACTCTGATGAAGTCCGAAACGTTCGTTTCCAACCAAGACAGCATAGACCTTTATGACGTGGCGCCGAGTCTTGCTGAAAGGACCATTCTTGGTAATTGAACATGATGTTGTTAAAGGGCTTCACTACCTTCTCAAGAATGGTATTTTAAAACACTTGTGCCGATGTTTTGATACCTTTCTCACAAAAGTATGGCTCAGTCACTCCTTCATAGCTAATACCCCACCAAACCATCAATGAAATCAGTTATTGCCCACGTTGCACTCTGTTGACTAATCGGTAAGCTTTCTTAGAGCTTTGAGCATAAATACGGTCATTTTGTGTTTGTTAAAATGTTGCTCAACTGTAAAAGTTGTCTCATACGTAAACAAAATTTGTCTGTGACCTCCCTTTGCGTACCGCTTCAGTAGTTGTTTCGATTTTACCACGCTATTCTTTTTTAAACTATCAGTTAGAAAATGACCAGTATGTCTCTTATAGGTTGCAAGTCCTAAGTCATCCTTTAAAAAACGCGATATAGTTCTAGGTGCTATCTTCATCCCACGAGGTAAAATCTTTTCGTTTCGGTCAGGGTTTCTTCGAATTCTTTCCCTTACTGCTTTGACCACCTTTTTCGTACAAACACTACGTGAACGGCCAGTTCTTTTTCTGTGACAAACAGAGGAGGTCTCATTGTACCTATTAATAGCCCGGTACACAAACATTTTACTAATACCAAGCGTATAGAGAGTTTTAAATATTGCATTTGGCTATATTTGTATAATGCAATCACAGCGATTTGGTTCTCTTTATCACCCCATTCAATTTTAATATCGCAAAATATTGTACAATGTTTTGGCGCCAAAATGAGAAAATTCAATGAATAATCATATAAAAATAACAGATTCCAAATTCAAATGCAATATTTTGTTTATTTTTAATTGTAACCGTATTTTTGGCCAGACCAAGTATATTTAAGATAGAAGATAATATATATGATTACTTTTGTTTGATTGAATATTTTTTTTCGCAGTGACTACGCTATTGATCCAGCAAGGCCTTAACAGCTTCACCGGACTACTAATGATTGAAGAAAGTAGGCATCCACCTTAGTGTTCATATATGATTACGTGCATATGAATTTGTAAATAATCTCATCTCATTCACACAGCGATTCAAAGAGTAATCATCAAAAGGCCGGATGCGCGCCCCAAACGATAGAGCACGCGCTGCCACGTGTACCAGTGTCTTCACGTCATCAGTTTTAGCTATACTTTAAACCAAGAAGTTAAAAGTAAATGTACATTAACAATAACAGAGAATGCAGGTAGTAACATCTACGAATTAGTTTGGTTATATGAAACGTTGAGTGGACACAGACTATAACGGAGATCGCGAATTGCGACCAACATACTTTTACTATGAGAACCGTCATATTGTCACGTTATAGTGTGAGGTTAGCTATCTACTTGATGGCATTTTATCTGATCTGTCTACAAGCATTGATTGCGACTGAAGTCATATCCTTTCTAATCAAGTAAGCATTTTCCTTTTCAACGGAAAAAATCTTATCTGGACGATCTACTTGTGTAAAGCGGTAATTAATTCTATATTCAATGACTTTATTGGACATTGGAATATTACCAATGCTAAATAATTTAATTAGTCTTAAAAGTCACTTTTGACTTCAAGACAATGGCTAAAATTATATCGACTGAATAACCTAAACTAGAACGCATGTGAGTTTTTGGCGGGATCTTGAAATATCATCCAGTATTGAATTTTATATTTTATTCATAATCTTCTGTTATATAACTACTTATTTTGTAATATTGCTAGTGTTTTACGTAATATAGTTTGGTTATTGTGCACAAATAAAATGGATAGGAAATAATGCCACGGAGCTTGGATTCTAACTTGCCACCAAAGGTCCCTGAAAAGTTCTAACAAGACGGCCACCAGTTCATTGAAATGATCGCATGAAACTTGTATTATCACTTACTCGATAATGGCAGTAATAATCTACTAGAAAATTGGTTGCCAAGAATAAAATGAAAAAGAAACCCATAAAAAACATATATATGTGTAACACTGTTTACCTTTGTAATCGGTACACTGGACTCCACGTTATGGAGCTAACGGGTCATCGACCGCTGCACAGTATCCGCATTCATCTGTCTTTCAACAGGGCGCCCTCAGCATCCCGCTTCCGCGTACACTCTCTCGACCTCCTCTAGACAGATAAACGCGTCAGAAACCAATTGCCCTTTGTGAAATTTATTTATTCTCGATAACTTATCGACAAAGATAAAATTTAATTTATTGATTGTCGATGGCACTCGTTTATTTGAGGGCGTTTGAATGAAGATAACCTTTTAAACAGAATTACTTTTATAGAGTTAAATGGTTATAGTTATTCGGGCAGCACTGGGCTTCAAATGGCATGAGATGATGCAACGATAACGTGCTGATAAGTAACAGTGTTCCCCTTGTTACTACTCATCTAGACATTCGTGCACAAAATAACAGTGCTTGCATTGTTGCGTTTCGTTCGGGCAGTGAGAGCGCCGGAGACCCACTTCCTTCTCCTTTCCCTGTTGCTCCCAAACACAGGCTAATAACGCACTTGCGACACCCCTGGTGTTGCTAGTGTCTATGGGATGGTGATCACTTAACATCAGGTGATCCGTCTGTTCCGTGTCTGCTATAATATAAAAATAATAATAATTAAAAAATAGTGAAGTTTTCGTATTTATATATACTTTGATAGACGCAAGTCAGTTTTTTTTTCTCGAACTGACTGCGCTATTTACCTAGCAATGTTTAGGTTTAGCTTAGTTTGTGCAAAGTGAGGTAGCTGCTTTCCTTTATCTATGCCAGTATATCGACACCAATCGCTGTATTCAAAAGGTAGCATCGTGTGTAGCCATTTGTTCCGATTATATATTTCACCGATTCCAAAATAAATAAAATTTGCATTCAATTAGCATTTTTATTGTATTGAACAAATGCTGTAATATACCTTGTAATGACTTTATTTATTAATAGTCCAAAAAAGAGAGCAGTATACCTGTTTTTTTTTTTTCGAAATGACTACGCTATTGACCCAGCAAGATCTTAACAGCTTCACCGAACTACTAAGGCGAGCGTTTAAGGCACTCAGCCGATTTTATTTTGGCAACTAGCTCAAGGGTGTACGGCACACCTCGGCTTGGCTGTTGCCTGTTACATGCAAACTCGCGACCTATCTTAGTTAACCTAGCTAACTATTCATATATGTTTGAGTTGTTGAGATGCATATGTGTACCAAGCATACACGCATCAACAACCCCTCCATATATTTATTATCGGAAAATTAGAGATTTTTCAGTACGATAAGGGGAAAAAATAAAACCCTTACACTTCCATGTGTAAGTGTGTAGCGTGCACGTGTGTGGGGTGATCGTGTAGTGTTGTAGCAGTGATGTCAATTTTTTGTCACTGTATCGCGCAAGCAACGCACTCAAGGGCTTCCTGCCGAGGGATCGAACCTAGACTTGAGCCGCTACCGAGGGAGGCCTAATCGGGTGTGCGGGAGCGAAATTAACCCCCAGACCACGGCGGCGTGATCTGTGGTTACACGGGCGTGGGCGTGAACACGCTCTGTTTGGAAAGACAGACTGGTACTGATCGTTCACTGCCGTAATTTATTCAGGAGGATCGATAAAAATATGTCGCGGCCGTCTTCTATGACGCGCAGCGTTTGGTACGGGTTCGTATCGTGCGGCGGATACCACTAACGGACTGCGACGCAAGTCAGTTTTACTGCGTCCCTCTTAATTTATTACATATAAGCTAATGAAATTTCCTCCACATATACACACTGATATATGCAATGTATTTTATTGTACTAACGACCACCGGTGATGGCGGTGTTATAGTACAGTGAACAAAACAAACAACACAATCGGTTGTAATACAAAAGTAATATATTGTATTTAGTTAGGAAGTAGTTCTGCACTATAATTATAGTTTGGACTATAATATGATTTTGTTATTAGATTAGGTATTTGGTCTATTTTTTATTTGTTTACATTATTCGCCCTACATCTACACGTAAACGGAATGAGTAAACATAGAAGCGATACAGCGCAGCGCGCCGAATAGCGGTAAGTGGGGGCGAGGGGCGGCCTGGCTGGACGACTGCGATTACTCATCTTCCAATATGTTTCAATTTATTTGCTAATATTGGGCAATACTATTTTTTCTTTACTTTAGAGGTTTTTTTTAGTATTTACATACGTTTGTTTTTATGTAGATATATTTATTACTAACTGTACCCGCAGCTCCGCATCCGTTTTTTTAAATTGTATTGAAGAAATATAAAATTGTGAGATCATGTACAATTATAGAAATGCTCTTTAAAACAATTGTATGTACGATACGCACGCCACTTACAGTAACATGTAACGAATACATTTGATATATACATACTCGTACTAACAGTGTATTAAATGACGTTCATCATAAGCAACATATTTGGAACATTAACCCACCATAAAACTACCTCAGGGCTACACTGTATAAGGAACTAATGAAACAATGAGTTAAAGATGTTATTATAATGATATATTATGCCCATATTGTCAATAAGTAATATGTTTATGTTCTAATATCTTATTAGAAAGACCCCTTCTATCTTCGAAATTACTACCAATAATTATTATAATGTTGTATTGTAAACAATGAATGAGCTGACGTTTTGAAATGTTGCATAAATATAAATCAAGATAATTAAAACTTTATATCTGTCTTAGCAGTTTTTAATATTCGATAATATGAATGGCGCAATATTCTTATATGTTACTATGGTTACTGAATTATATAGACACAAGTACGGTAATAAAAACAAAATGGCCGCCAAAATGACCAAAAACACGATATAATTCAAATTATATACATAGATAAATATATGAATATCAATTATATTTATTCTTGGAGTCCAGTACTGTTACGCACATATTTACAGTGAAAAAATGAAATCTACCTTATTATATGTTTAGCTATCTGACAGTGAAAATCCCATAAAAATAGCTCGAACCGTCTTAAACATAGCACTGCGGGCAAAGCCACGGTTAAGAGCTAGTATAAATTCAAATTACCGTGGATTACAACCTAAAAATGGCCATAAAGAATGGAAATGCAAGCGCTATAAAAACAATAACGTCATTAAACAAAAAAAAAAAAAAACTAAAAATAATTAAACAGTGAATATTTAATAAATTACTAATAATAACATATATATATATATATGCTCACGGATACGATTTTTACGTAAAAAAAAAACTACATATAAGCAAAGCAATATAAGCAAAAAAAAGGTGCGGACCAAGAGTCTGCAGACTACAACAAAATAAATAAATAAAAAAAAAATTCAAATTACTTAAATTACGTTTTATAAGTTCAGCTATCTGTCAGTGAAAGTCTTGTGAATATCAGTCAAACCGTTTTGGATATAGCATTGAGGGCAAAGCCACGGTTAACAGCTAGTATAAACTAAAGTTGCTGGATTTTTTTAAGTCAGCTATCTGCCAGTGAAAGTTTTGTGAAGACCAGTCCAAGTGTTTTGAAAATAACACTGCAAGAACTTAAGAGCTAGTCTCAATAAAAATAAATCAAATTATTTGTTATGTTTTCCGCTATCTGTCCGTGAAAGTCCTGTGAAAATCGGTCCAACCGCTTTGGCGATAGCATTGTGGACGAAGCCGCGGTTAACAGTAAATCTAATTTAGAGTAGCCTAAGTAACCCGCTATAATGTCAGCTATTTGTCACTGAAATTCCTGTTAAAATTGGTCCAGCCGTTCTGGAGATTACCCGGTACAAACAGACACACAGACCGACATAAAATTTATAAATTGCATTTTTGTTATTAGAAGCGTGTACTTTCATACCCAATCAGTATTTTTTATTTATTTTGATATTACATACAGACACTGCATTTTTATTATATGTATAGAAGATATTCTATTTATTGTTACTTCATTAATTCATTCTTTTTCAGAACATACTTGTTATGATATACACAAATAATGTATTATTTGCGAATGCGTAGATATTGTATGGGGCACATTCCATTTCATTAAGTATATTGTTTATTTTTGATTTAAATAATTCAAATATATGGTTTCTTAATTTTTAACTCCCTCATTCTTCTCTAGTAATTTAATGTAATGTATCATCATAACTTATCATTCAATTCCTTAAAAAATAACACGAAATGATACCATAATCCTTACTAATATAAAAAATGTGTATTTGGGTTTCTTTGTTTGTAACGCTTTCTTGCCGTACGGAACACCTTGACTTATTATTTATTACCTTGACATTTTATATACACATTATGAGGAATTGTGCCCGTAACTTTGTCCATGTGAAAAAACAGCGATTAAAAACATCTCAATCTAATAAGTTCATTTACTTATAGAAAGAGAAAGAAACTGACTACGCTATTGGCCTTGCAAGGCCTTTACAGCTTCACCGAACTACAAAAGAAAGATACATGTATTTATCACATACAACACAGATTTATAAAGTATCTTATCTACTTTTCTTTCATATTTAAGTCGCGTCATCATTAAAAGTACGATAACTTTTGATAGAACAAACCGATATTAATTAAACAAAGACTAAATGTTACTTGAAACTATGCTTTATAATTGTCTTGAAGATATTTTATTATGAATGCTGTATCTTATCAGTGATGCCTGCTCACAAAAATAGACAGACAAACATACATTTCTAAAATTGATTGAAATCTATTTCATTACTTATTCCTAGCCACCTGCAACAATTTTTTACATATTTTTTTTATACGTAACATTTACATTTTTTTATATGTATATAGATCGTTGAGATTTCAATTAGTATATTGTTACTTGTATACTTTAACTGTTCGATGATTGTTAATTAATTAATCAACATTAATTTAGAGTTCAGGAAGTTCTTTGCTACGTAATACCCTTAGATAAGTTCAACCACGTGACCTCCACAGTTCGCACAGTATGGCAATACGAAGTGCACTACTATGGCTTATAATTCTTCAAACTAAATTGCGTTGCGATAAGCACACGATTTCTCGGATGTGCATTCTTAGAGAAGCCAATTATTTTCCAATCAAGTGCGTTGCATCGTCGACTTCTAGTTTACATATGTAAACGGAGCTAAGGTAGTTTTTGAAGTGAAAGTGCGTTGAGCACTTTTTCGGGTGAACAAAAATCATGAAACTCGCGTCATCGTCCCCGAACGCTTTCCATATGCTATATGTATACTGTGTATCCATTGTATTGAAGAAAAATATAAATATGAAAAAAATAGGACCATCGCGACGACGCGTCAACTGCCACTTGCCTGTAACTATTCGTCTAAGAGCTAGCAACAGTTTCGAGAACGAATTTTATTAAGCCAGTTTTTATATATCTCTATATTCTTCCGAACAACGTCCGGGCTATCTGGTTGTCGGTAGACGTTGCATTTGTTTATGCATATCGCACCTTTATAGATAAAAATATTGATTTTTAAATAACTTTAGAATGTTTTTTTTTTCACTAACTTTGAAACCCTATTAAAACATGGAATTATTATTGCCAGACATTTTTGTTATCAGATTGCCAATGCTATTGTTTGTAAATAAAAAGAAAAGTAATTTCAAACCATGTTGGGATAACCGTAATTTTACTATTATTTTATTTATATATAAATAAGTACAAATTTAATCTTCAAGACATTTATTCAGTTATTTACTCAATAGTAAGACCGATTTATTGTTACTGGCTGTGATAAATTCATGTTTTAATAGCGTCAAAAAGTTATTGAATTAAAACGTTCCTAAAATAATTTATAAATCAAAATTTTAGTCTAATTACAGATTTATTATAGTATACTATAATAGAAAATAAATAATTTAATAGAAGATATTCTTTATAATCGTTGTGGTTTGAAAATCCATCATTGAAAATAAAATACTTCATAATCAAACAACAAACACATACATCAATAGAATTTAGCCTATTAGATGTTATACTTTTAACTAATTCAACTGGTTGATAATTTCGCATAGAATCGTTAGTTCGGCGTAGCACAGTCGTACCGTATATGGGTTTTTGCCCACCGACAGAGACGTCGGTGCGAATCCCACTGGTTGTTCTTTTTATTTTTTGTAAAGAAACATAGGGCGATCAAATATAGCTTAAATATTTATCTAATCTTACTGGTATATATAGCACAAAGAAAAGTTACCAAAATCCGTCAAGAATTTCATGAATTACAAATTTTTAACTATCGTCCGTTATCCTGGAGAACCCCTTGTGTATTATGAGACATAAAAGTATCCTAGATGTAACCTTGTAATATTAGTTATCACTGTTTCAAGTTTCGTCAAAATCGATTCAGTACTTTCAGAGTAATACGTGTTCAGACTCTAGACTTTAATCCGTTATCCTGGAGAACCCCTAGTGATTTTAGAGACAAAAAAGTTTCTTGATGTAATCTTGTAATATAGGTTATCACTATGTTAAGTTTCGTCAAAATTGGTTCAGTACTTTCAGAGTGATGCGTGTTCACAGGGACAGATAGACAGACAAAAATTATAAAAAGATTATTTTTGGCTTCTATCTCAATAGGAAAGTCTATATATATATGTTCCTAATCTATTCAGAAGAGAAAATATTGTCAATATTTGATTTAATTCTACTTTGCTACTACTGGAATTGACCGACTATTGCCACGTCTAGCTATAGCAAACTTTCTCCCTCCTGCCAGTTGCGGAAAACTTTACTTCGGTATGAGATTGATTTCATCAGAACAATTTAAAACAATTACATTTATTTTTTACAGTTACATAAGAGTGTCTATGGGTTCTTAAGAGATACTTAAAAAAAGTACTGAACCAATTTTGACGAAACTTAACATAGTGATAACCTATATTACAAGATTACATCAAGAAACTTTTTTAAAAGAAAGATTTCTTTCAGGAGTTTCAGGTAGAAATATGTCGCTTCTTTATTCTTTTTATTATTATATACACGCTTCTGCCCGCGATTTTGTTCGCGTGGAAAAGTTACTTTGTGGTTAACGCTAACATGCAGCGGAAGCTCTCACAAGGAAAAAATAGCCTATATTAAAGCATTTTTCATTGGTGCTCCGCTCTTATTTGTAATGGAGCGTTGATTTATTATAGCCTCCCTCGATAAATGAGCTATCTAACATTGAAAGAATTTTCCAAATTGGACCAGTAGTTCCTAAGATTAGTGTGTTCAATCAAGCAAATAAACCCTCCAGCTTTACATACAATATTAGTGCTGACTAATATAGATTATGTATTTTAATACTTTAAAGGTTTTAGCGTTTATCCGCAATCTCATCTGATATTAAGTGACGACGTGATCTAAGATTTTTTTTTATGTCATTGGAGGCAAACGAATAAACAGGTCATCTAATGTTAAGTGACCACCGTCGTTCATAGACACTTGATATACCAGGGGAGTCGCAAGTGCATTGACAGGCTGTGTTTGGGAGAAAGGGAAAGGGGGAGGGAAGGAGGGTGGGTCGAGGGTAGATGTGGAGGGTAAGGAGGTGAACAAGCTCTTATTTTGACATTTTAGCCCTCGTTTCCTACATTATAACATTGGAATAATAATATTGTAACTGCAATGTCCTTACTAATATTACAAATGAGAGCGTGACGCTATTCGTTAATTATCCAACTGATCATTATGAAATGTTGCATACACGCTGTTGCAACTACAAACATAGGGCATCTTCTATTCAGAAATAAATGTACTATTCCCGAATGATTGATCAAATCCACGTTAAGATAAATGAAACCGCAGACAAACTCTAGTTCAATTATAAAATTACAGTCTACGTAAATGTCGCTTCATAATAAAATTGCTTATTTCGAAGCCAGTTTCTTCAAAAGAAACTTACTCGAATGCAGAATTACCATATATCTCATCTCAACATACATGATCGACATTCCAACCAGATGTTACTTACAAAATGTTTATATACATATATATATATATATATTAAAATCATTGTTTAAGATTCAACAAATAAGTTCGTTAATGGATGTAACGGTAAATTACTAATGGCTTTGACGTTAATAATTAATGTTCTTATCTACTAATTTTTCAAGTTAGTTATTACTAAATTAGTAATCTCCTTAAAAGTAAATTCCAAATATTTATTTGAAAATTAGCTTTTGCCGATGTCTTTGCTAGTGTTCATATAGATTAAACCCTTATACACTAAATCCAATAATTTTCCCGAAATTTTCAATTAAATGCCTACGATCCGATAAAGTTACACTTGCGTCGTGACTACATAAAACCACACAATGTATGTTAAATATAAACGGCTTTCCTATTTTGTAATACTTCCAATCAATAGGTTCTTATAAAGGACTGCGAAACTCAATCAATCAACACGACTTCAGTTACCGCATGACGTTTATATAAAAACTAAATTAACTGTACACTCACGTAAGTATTTGTAACTCGAAAGTGTGTGCTTTGAATTATTATACGAAGGGTTCATTCGTTTAACTGTACGGGCTAGGCTATATTAACTAGTTTCAATGCGTGTAGTAACCTTCCTATATCGAAATACATATTTTGATATATGTTTATGAAGTCGTCTGTTTGTGCATCACTCATTATATTCACATTAGATGTTAATCCATTCAGAATGGCGCCGGAAGACGCGTCGCGCCATTATCTGATACACTACTAATATCTGTTTTATGTAGGGTTGCTCTGTATGCATATAATTTTACCTTTACATTTACTCCTTTACTTTACCTTAAATTTATAATATGGGCCCTCGTGAATTAACAAAGTCTAAGATTCAAGTATTCGGTATGGTAACTCTACCCTCCCAACACATTGAAAGCAATAAAAAACTGATAATTCAACGTTTCAGGCTCAGTTTTTTAAGTAATAGTGTTAGGTCAAATAACCAAGTCCCAAAGAACGATACCGATTTGTCGAATAACGAGTTCCAGCATCATGTCAAGCGGATTCTGATGTCTAAAGGGTGGACTAATATGTGAACGTCTGGAAATAACGCCACTCTCTGTGCATCCATCAAAAACGAATATAACTTTTTATTAGTAAAAATATATATGATGAAAAAATAAACCAGATCGATCTTTCAGGTTATTATCAATGTCTGGGTTGTTTTTGGAATCAATGTTAGTTTTGACGTTAGTAAGTGCCTTCTTGGGCCTACATTGAATAGGTAATTCTGTAGGTGGTAGAGCCCCGCTGAAGCTATTTTTGGTTTCAGCATGAATGGGTCGGCTCCTTCGGGGTAGTACCACCCCTCTCACAGATAACCGACGTGAAATAACAGTGCTTGCATTGTTATGTTTCGTTCGGTCAGTGAGAGAGCCGGAGGCCCACGTCCCTTCCTCTTTCCTTCTTTCCCTTTCCTTCCCCTCCCCCTTGTCCCGTATACAAGCTGGCAACGCACTTGCGACGTCCCTGATGTCGCTCTTGTGTATGGACGGTGGTGATCACTTAACATCACGTGACCCACCAGTTCGTTTGCCTCCTTTGATATAAAAAAAAGAGAATCTTTGCTTTTGATTTTTATATATATTTTATTATTCAGTTCAGATTATCGTTCGACTCGGGAAGTATTTATATAAGTATATGAATGTGAATCTATCCCACAGGAGGAATACTTTTTTCTGAATAAAAAATTTGTGAAAATTAGTTAAATAACTACAATAAGGTGCGAAAACGTGACAAACAAATTTACATTTTAACTTAAAATGTTTTTTAGGATTAATTGTTATCATTCGAGATAGTTCTGGTAAATCGCAGTGGTGAAAGAGTTAAATGATGAGTGAACACAAAGCATCGAACTACAATTCCTTTGTTATATAACTCGAGGCATGTTTCAATGTAATTTCAATTATTCATGTAAGTTTAAAAATTAGAATTTAATTACTACTGTAGCGGAGACGCTGAGATGAGCTACACCGTCAACTCCAAATATTTACAAATACTTACTTATGGCATAAGATTTTTAAGTAGGTAACTATTTTTTTATTTCTTTAACGTTTGACCTTACAAAAAAAATCACTCTATAGTTCATCAAATATACAGTAGTTTAAGAAACTACAATTCTATAAGCAGTACGCGTTGTTGCTGTGTTGTTGAAGTGGGGCAAGCGGTGTGATACCTCTAATTTTTCCTTTGTCCTTACTCATATTATAGATGTGAAGGTGAATTTATTTGTGACGCTTTTAGACCGCAACTCCTCAACCACTCATTAAAAAAATCAAAAAACGTTGCCAGCGGTACAGAGAAAGATATTCCATATAGAGAGTACCTGCTGTTCTCAAAGGATATATGAAATCTACATAAATTCGAGCGAAGCCACGAGTAAAAGCTAGTAAAAATATGTATTTAATTCAAGGAATTGGATTATAATTCATCTGTAATAAGTAAATAAATTATTTCAACTTAAAAACTTAAAATATATGTATTAAGAACACAAAAAGTTGCATTAACAACGCTTTTGAATAACGAAATAGATTTCTTATTTGGTTATTCAAAAACATTAAAAGCTCATAAGTAAAAGCTTTAGTGTTAGCCCTAGTGATGCAGTACGGTGCGGCTGTTAGCTGTTGCGCATGCGCACTACCAACAACACTGCCTCATTGTTCGAACAGTATAATTCCCTTTATTTATACAAAGAGCGGTACTAATGCATGGAATTTGTTATTCATACGGCTCTCATGTCCGTGATGGACACTTAGGAACGCATTGTTTACACACATATTTAGACCTTCACCGCTCGTACACGCTACGTGAGATAACGCCATTACCCTTGACCAAAACATAATACTAGGTAATAAATATCAGAACTCCTAATATAATCTATATACGTACTTAATTTACCTACTTAGATTATTAGATAGATACGTTAAAATGAATATAAGCGCATTAGACTACCATGTATGTGTACTAATGGTAGTCTATTGTTTGAAATTAATCATTATTATATTGCAGTTCCTTTATTAAAGTGTTATTATTTTATTTTAGCAACCGATCTTCTACTAGATTATTACTGCCATTGTCATGTAGGTAAAGGTAGGTATTATGGCCGTCTTGTTACAACTTATTATTTCCCACCCACTCCAATTATGCACAACAACCAGGTTATGTTATATCAAATATCACCAATATTACCAAATATAGAGCCAAATATACTAGTAAAATCCACTATATGACAATCCACGATTCTGCCAAAAACTCCGTTAAAATAGCATGTATTTTTTAACTTCACATTAACTCCGATTTTGACATATTGAGACATATGTATAACTTCTTTAGTGATCAAATTTACTTTGATTAATTCTTTGATCACAGAATAATATTGTGTTTGACTTCTATGTGTTTGACATTCAACAGTAACATAAACAGTGAATGTTTTATTTTATTTAATAATACATGTGTAACACGTTATACACAAATGTTATCTTTCTATGGCCCCTCATCATATAAACTGGAACTGCGCCACATCTCACATATTTCCTTGTCCGTAATAGCATGAAAAAATAAAGGTTTTTCCTCAAGTAAAAGTGATATTTGTAAATCTACATGATACTTCATATATAGTAAATATCCACATGATTTATGTGGATACAGTCTTTTTTTTTACAATTTGAACATATACCTACTATATGTGTCCGCCCGATGATAATAAATGTGAACTAATTTATGTACGTATTTTTGAAAAGATGATGGCATACTTGATATAATTCAAATTCAAAAATTTATTTATTAACATTTTTGTACATTTTACAAACTACTTTTACAGTGGCTACCAAACTAGGCAGAGCCTTTATCTTGGTAGCTAGAAAATAATTACACAACGCGTTTTACAAGAAGCACCTTAGCGGGCCGTATATGTATATATTCAAACAAACAAGCTAAAATTGTTAGTTATATGATAGATATTATGACATATAAATAGATAGTCATATGTTCGAATCCTAGCAAGGACTGCCCACGCCGCCCGCGTGCGAGGTCGTAGGCACTAGTAATCGCGTCGCGAAGGAAGATATCTCTTTCTCGCTCGGGATCGCGCATGCGCACCCGACCTGCGCAAGGCGTGCCGCACTAGCGCCGCCACCGTAGTTCGACAGCGATGTCGGACTACGGAACCCCAAAAGTGCCCCGCGAGGGCCAATCACGTTCCGATTTAACGACGACAAAGCGACGCCTACCGGACTCTGCCGAAACTAGCATGAAGACTAAGGATATACCTACTGGACGCCGATCTACAACTCCCACGCAACGTTCTCCCCCGCGAGACCCGCGAACGAAGCCTGTTCCGCCAACACCAAGCCAATCACCAGCAATAACTGTCGATGACGAAACACAACTCATCAGCAGACTACGCGAAGATGGCTGGATGTCTGAGGACATGATGAGCTGGATGATGATTTTCATTAGAATGAGAGAAGCCACCTTAAGGAAAACCCAGCTAACCCGCGAAGATGTGTCAGTTATTGACGCAGTCTTTGGCGGCATGCTAAAACCAGCAGATTATCTGCTTCCTACAGAGACGATACCCACCGGCAAAGCCGAACGAAGGAGATTAGAATCGACTGAGAGCGAGAAAGGAATGGCGAACAAGCGATTCCTACAATCCGTATCTCCCGCCTCAGATATAACAGTTCGAGCAGCCACTACCCCGCGAAAACAAGACGCGGGAACGACAATTGCGGCTTCACAACCGCAACCTCAAAGAGAAGCCCGTTTAAGCCGGGAAACGCCCACACGAACGCCCTCTGCGACCCAAACGGGAACTCTAAAAGCTCCCAAACCGTCCACGAGCCGCGAAGAAGCCGTAACCGCTGAAAGAAAGTCGGTAGAGACGCCTCGGGCAACAGAACGCGTCTCAATAATGCACAGGAGTTCTAACACAAAACAACAGACATATGCTGCTGTGACAACCTCAGAACCGACACCCAGACCGGTGATTCGTCCGCCAAAAACAACCACCGTGGTCACAGAAGAGCGACCGCAGTCAGTTGAGCCGGCAATGACAGCAACAGAAGCAATGCCGCCCCCGCAATCTTTGCCGCCCCCGCAATCTTTGCCGCCCCCGCAAACAGTCGATGTCCCGGAAAGTTCCCAAGAACCGAGACAAGAGAAGCGACCTAGATACCCGCCACTGATTGTGGAAAAGTTGCCCAATTGGGCACACCACTTTAAGCAGTTGGCGGGCCTGCTGGGACGCAGACCGAACGCCCGCCCCTACGGCCAAGGGGTACGATTTATACCTGAGGACCATAACGAATATAGGGTCATACAGGCATATCTCACGAAACTTGAGAAAGAGGAGAATGTAGCCTGGTTCTGCTACTCGCTACCGGCCGAGAGGAGCCTCAAAGTTGCGATCCGAGGCTTACCAGCGGACAGCAAGCCCGAAGACGTAATCGAAGCCCTCAGAGAAAAGAGCTTTGAACCGGAGTACGTCCGACCTATCAAAGGGAAGGGCGGCAGACCAGGACACATATTTTATTGTGTCCTGAAGCGAACACCAGACCTCGTACCGGCAATCTACGAAGTGGACGAGCTGATGTACATGCCTGGGATCAAGATCGAGGCGTGGAGAGGGAAAAAGGGACCGGCACAATGTCACCGGTGCCAAGCATTCCGCCACTCCTCGATCAATTGCCACCGGCCGATGGCATGTGTGCGCTGCGGGGAGGCCCACCCCGCCCACGAATGCCCGCGTCCTAGAGAGGAGCCCGCCACATGTGCAAACTGTGGCGGCCCGCACACAGCGAATAATGCCGCGCAGTGCCCGGTATACAAGCAAGAACGTCGAAACAAAAGCGCAGGGACCGTTGCCCGTACTGTGAGGTCGGGAAGGAGGACAGGCGACTCCGCCCCCGCACCTACAATGGTAGAGGAGGCAACAGGAAGCTCACTGATGGCCCCGGCAAATGATGCCACGCAGAGGGGTAAACCAGCACCCACTAAGAGGGCTAGAAAAGGGAGAGGCAAAAAGAAGCCTCAAACCACGAATTTACCGCCCCCACCTCCCCCACCAGGAACAAACACGCAAGTGAGTTACCAAGAAGGGACAAAGGGGCAAATATTATCTGATGAGGAGTTCCTTATTCAGATAGCCTTAGAATGCCCTGACCTACAAGGTTACTGTATAAGGAAGTTGAAGTCCAAACGGCTCACCAATGGCTAACACGTTTAAAATAGTTCATTGGAACGCTCAAACGCTCTCTGGGAAACGTAGAATGGTCGAATACTTTCTCAGAGAGCACAATATAGATATAATGCTCATATCTGAAACCAGGCTGAGGGAGGGCGAGAGGTACGCCTTCTCTCGCTATTGCGTCTACAGAAAGGATGAAAGGAACGAGATGGGCACACCGATAAGGGGCCTTGCGGTGATCATCAAACGGAACATCATCCATCAAGTGATACCATATCGAGCGATGACATCTCTATATGCCCTTGGCGTCATCATATCGATTAGCGGGCGAGAATATAAGATCTTTGCCGCCTACAAGCCACCTTCAACCCACCTTGAAGTTAGTGAAATAAGAGCACTACTAGACAGCGATTGTCCTACCATAATTGCAGGCGACCTAAATGCCAAAAATACATGGTGGAACTCGTCACGCACCTGCCCTCAAGGGATTGCACTATACAACGATGCGATACTCCATGATTACTATATCGAGGGGCCTGACCAACCCACCCATTATGGATACGCATCGGAGGATGTCATTGACATCACAATCTTTAAAGGATTGCAGACGCCGCTAACACAGGAGGTACTGCCGGACCTCCCGTCTGACCATAGACCGGTACTACTTACGCTCACAGAAGAAGTCACTCGCATCCTAGCACCTGAGAAGCGAGTAAGGGTAGACTGGGGTGTATTCTCTAGAATCCTCCAGGACAATACTCGGTCGTATCCAACCTCAGCGGCCGAGGAAGTCGAAAGCCTTGCGAGTGAACTCTGCACTTGTATAAGTGGCGCCCTCATCGAAGCAACGACCACAACAACGTCGCACACCGGTCGCGGGGGTGGGCACCGCCCACTACCCACACGAATCACACAACTAATTGCCGAGAAGAGGTCGCTACGACGACAATGGCAGACAACACGCTGCCCCATGCAGAAAACTAGACTTAATAGTCTGGCTAAGCGTATCAAGAGCGCTCTTGACGACCACGCCACAGAGTCGTGGGAACGTCACATAGATTCCATAGACGGGGATATGCCCTCTATCCACCGTCTATGTAAACAATTATCTACTGAGAAGCCTGCAATAAAGCCGCTATATGACGCTCAAGGAAATCTGCACTACCGCGCCGCGGATCGGGCAGAAATACTTGTAAACCATTTAGAGCTGCAATTCACACCAAATCCAGTGACGAATGGCGAGCACGAAGCCATGGTCACCACCCATGTACAATCACTACTTGAAGAAATGCCCCAACGGGAAGAAGAACCGGCATTTGTCTCCCCGTCGCAAGTATTCAAAGCGATTCGTACACTGAATGTTAAGAAAGCCCCGGGCGCAGACCGAATTACTAATGCCGCACTGCGCCATCTGCCGGCAAAAACCGTCGCCGCGCTGGCGCGGCTGTACAATGGCATACTGCGCTCGGGTCACTTTCCATCCATTTGGAAAATCGGACGGGTAGCTATGATCCCTAAACCTGGGAAAGATACAAGAAAGCCTGAAAGTTATCGCCCGATAACTCTGCTGAGCACAGTATCAAAAGTATTTGAGAAGCTGCTCCTACGACATCTGATACCACACTTGCAACCGCGTGATGAACAATTTGGTTTCAGAGCGCAACACTCTACGACATTACAACTCGCAAGAGTACTGCATAAGATGTCGGATAGTGCCAATAGAGGTCACTACTTCTCAGCGGTTTTCCTAGATATGGAGAAGGCGTTCGATAGAGTATGGCATGAGGGCCTGCTATACAAACTGTCGACGTCTCCCATACCCAGGAAAACAATACGCTTGATTGCGTCATACCTCAAGGATCGTCGGGTGGTAGTGACGGTCGAGGGGGTATCCTCCACGGAACGCCCAGTACGCGCTGGGGTACCCCAGGGCAGCTGCCTGTCGCCTGTGTTATATGCGCGATATACCGACGACATTCCCCGGGTCGGCCGGGCAGAGCTAGCGTTGTTCGCAGACGATGCGGCGTATTTTGCGTCCTCAGCAAACAAAAAATACGCCGCAGACTATCTGCGTCCGACTATGGCGGCTCTGCCAGACTGGCTAGATCGGTGGAGATTGACGGTCAATGTCGCCAAAACACAGGCGTTCATCACGGGAACACACCCGTATCCGCCGCCACTACTCCTACAGGGTCAGAGCGTGCCATGGCTGAGGCAAGCCAAATACCTGGGAGTCCAAATTGATGCACAAATGAAATTTGTCAAACACGTTGATAATATCATAGGACGTGTAAAAGCCACGAGAGGACTACTCCGACCTATTCTAGCATCCAGAATACCCATAAGATCAAAGCTAGCTATATACAAGATGTATATAAGGTCACGGTTGACATATGCGGCACCGGCATGGTACGCATACCTATCAAACACCCAAAAGGAACGCCTACGCATCCAAGAGCGGCAAAGTCTGAGGACTATAGTTCAGGCGCCTCGTTACGTCAGAAACGACGTCATCAAAAGAGACCTCAGGTGGGAGGATCTTGACGCCTACATCTCCAGGACGGCAACAGCCATGTTCCGTCGGGCGGACGCAACTAGCTTCCCCCTAATTAGAGGGATAGCGCCGCTTCATGCGCGGCCGCCAGACCGACGGACAAAACCGTCTCCAAGAGATCTAGTCACCCCAGAGGAGGAGGGAGGCTAAAACACAAATCAAATCAAATAAAACTCGAAGCCAGAAGCAGGAGACAACTACCCGCTAATATAGCGGTCTCACCTAACGACCGGCTCGTATTTACGAGTCGCGCTGAATACCACTTAAAAGTGCCTAGCACTGACAAGGTACCTCGCCCGCCCACACAAAGGGTAGGCAGAGATGGCCACCGCGGTGAATCCTAGCAACCGAGTCGGAACTTTCGGTTAAGGAAAACATCGCGGTAAATATATATAGCATGCTTTTTCTAAGTCTGTATAGATACATAGCTACCACCCTCAAGTTTATAATCTGTCGGCAAATACCTGTTGGTGTATTCCGGCAGCTACACTTGCGAGCCAGCCCTCTCCAACCTTTTGAGGCCCTTCGTAGTTCATTTGATAGTACCAACCCCACATTTCGGCTAAATAGGCGCGATACGCATGCGGGCTCCCACCTCCGTAGACTCGAAACATCATGAATCTATACATACTAGCGTGAATAGGTTCCATATACGTATATAAAAAACAATGGTGTCAAGTAGCCGCTCCTAATTTTAAAATTAATCCATGAACTAATAAACGGATAAATAGACGTATTAAATAAGGACCACCGTAACACACATATATAAATAGAATAGTTTTTTATTCGTTTGGACCGATCTTCTGGAACGCATGAAATGATAGACTTTTATGCCAGATACTGGATTTTTCGAATTATTATTTACTATCCTTCACGTAACGATGATGGATTTCCGCAAAGTAATGTCTTCTTCAATTAAAGACTATATTAGAATGTACAAAAAAATGCAATCCAACAAAACTATATTTTCGCGGCAAAAGTAACGCGCAACAGTAGTCAGTAATCACTAACAGAATAGCTTATAGTATCGT
This sequence comes from Antheraea mylitta, assembly GCA_014332785.1. NCBI lineage: Eukaryota > Metazoa > Arthropoda > Insecta > Lepidoptera > Saturniidae > Antheraea > Antheraea mylitta. The sequence goes on from JACEII010000022.1 coordinate 6,863,031, forward strand.
AGGTAAATCTTTTTTCTGATAACGTATTAAGTATTTAGAAGCGATAGCGAGATTATTTTAAAACATAGACATGAAATATTCACGACTTACTATAATGGAGTCGAGGGACGGCACAAGACTTTTACAAGATGCAACATTATACAATATTTTTATAGGCTGCTAGCATTTAACTAGCATGATGGTTAAATGTGTGCTATTCTTTAATACAAAAACTACTATTTTCATGCTACCTTACAGTAATATTGTTTGTTGAAATAAAATAACATTAAGGCTATCATTTATAAAAATATTGCTTAAAATAGGTATAATATTAGTATAAATTTAAGGAAAACTAAAAAAAATCTTATTATTTGAGACTGACATAGGTTACATGAACTAGTAGAAGATCTACACGAATCTATAATGTACGTCATCATCACTCGTAAACGAAGTCAGGGGCGACCTATAGATAATGTTCATCCATTTTATAGAGAAGCATTAAGTGTTTATAAAATTTGAATATCTTATTTTATTGCTCTTCTTATCCAACTTCTTGTCATACATTTTTCAGGACGTATTTCTTTAAACCACAATTTTCTGATTTAATACGTCTTGTTTTCTTTCCAGCCTTTCTGTTGAACAACATTTTTTAGGAAAGTGTCACGCGGTAAAGACCTTTCCTAAAGATATTGGGATTTATTCGCGTCTCGTTCTGTTATGTGACGGTATCTATACCTAATAGTAGTAGACAAGACCACCACTTTTTTCAAGATTAGTGTGAGATAAGAACTGATATAGAATGTGCAATTTTAGTGCACTATCTAGAATGAAAAATGGCAATGTATCCGCTATTACATGGGTGGAATAAAATCAAGTACAAAGAAATAAGTTAAATAATATAATGTCGTATCGTATTGTGTACAATGTCGGGCGTCGTGTCTGTACGTGTAAAAAAACAAAAGGGTGGCGGCGGGAGATCACTCACAGAATTATAATGATCGATAACAATAGGTAGATCCAACCTCTATCAAGCTACTTGACCAGTTCAGTTGTAAAACGCTAAATGAAGAGCCGTCAACGGCCGTAGAACGTGTGAGTTCGCGCCGACCCAACTTGAACCCAATGTACCTCTAATTACACCGTAAAAATTGTACATTAAACTTTCAAGTAGGTAATTAAATTAGCTTATTTGAACTTTACCAAAGGGTTTTTTCCTATTGACCGCCTATATCTTCGTCTGCGTTTATGACTTTATAAATAATTATAGTTTATTAAAATTTTAAATGTATGCTTGAAAATAACATAAATTTACTTTATATAATAGACGCGATAACGTCTATGATTTTGATAAAAATTTGCTTAATACGAAGAAATGTGCATGGGAAATAATATATTCCAATGTATTTATAGTTTACTAATTTGGCGATAATGGCTCCCACGTAAAGTTACGTATATGCTGTCGCGGATTTGTTTAAAAATTGCTCATGAAAATCAATCTCGCCTTATTATATATTACCTTCATGTTTATTATACCTTCATGTTTATTATAATATTACCTTCATGTGATTTAAACGGTCAATCCAACGCACTATAACAACCTACAGCTCTCGGATGGTAGCAACTAATTACTATAATAATTTTAACCACTAGTCAACAGATCTTTATGAAAGTTGGCATTTATGTATAATTTGGTCCACCTTGAGAGATTGGATAATTTATATTTCCATTAATGGCCTCAATATTTTTTAATTACAAATTAAATGATTGTCAATGTTGATTATTGTTACGAATTGTAAGTATCATCGGTATCGAACAGATGACGCTTTAAATCAGTTTGTTCATAGAAACTTGTTAGTCCGACTGTTATAAATATTTCATAGATGGTGCCACGTTTGTAGTCTGGTGAAGCTGTTAAGACCTTGCTAGGTCAATAGCGTAGACAGTTTGAGAAAAAGAAGTGCCACGTTTCAATCTTGAAAACAGTTTTTCATAGTTTTAACTGAACACATAACAACACATGGCGGGGCCAGCTAGTAAACTGTATCATTGTAAAGTTTCATTAAAACCCGTTGAGTAGTGTTTGCTTGAAAGAGTAATAGATATTACTGCAACATTACAAGCTTTCTTGTACATAAAAATAATTTTGCATACCGAACTATAAAAATAATTAGTGGCGTTTTTAGCAGATTTTTACTGTCAGTAGAGAATTGTAATTGTCTCTGAACGGTTAGCAACCGCAATACATCAGGCATAATATACCTACCCTTTATAATGAGACACTTTCCAGTTCTCAAGAAGAGTGTGAGGATTGTTACCACCATACCCACGGCGGTAAACCCGACATAACATGAACGAAATTACGTTATGTTGCTCGTTTGAACTAACATCAAATCATATAAACAAATGGGAGACGCATTTTTTGTTTTCTGACGCTCTTCGGACATCTTTGAAACCAACGTGCGATATATCATTTTAATATAAACAGGTACTGGTTGATTATCGGGAACGAAATCTTGTATTCGATTACTGGAAGCTAGTTACTGTTTATAAAACGTCTCGAGGGCGAGAAACGTGTAGACAGGACTTTGATATCACAGGTATACGCCGTGCGCCCTGACTTACAGATCTATGAATTATATAAAATACACATCTGGAAGATTTACATTTATATCTGAAAATGTGTGTATTACAATTTTTTTTTTTATTTGAAATACAAATATATGTCGACATGATTATTAAATCCATATTGTCGACTAGTAAATTCGTACTAATGACTAAAATTACTATTTACTTAATAGGTAATTAATTCTAAGAATATTTGATTACAGCAAGTCAACGACCGAAAACACTTTGCTCTATTTATTTTTAATAGCTGCGCCGTTTGGTGCAACCCAGCCTAGTCTCTTAAATATTATTTACACATTATTTAATGTCCTGTTTTTGTAAAATATTGAATTCATCGAGGCGTCATTCAAATGACAATAACTTTTATTACAGTCGACCGATATTAATGAAACAAAAACTAAATGTAATCCGAGGGAGTTTTATTGTGAACGCAGTACTATATATAGCAGTGATGCGTGTCCAAACAAACAGATAGACAGACAAACAATTCTAAAAATGATTGAAATGCATTTTATCAAGACACCTGCAACAAATTAAAAAATCTAGAAAAGTACAGACACATTATTTTTTTTTCTCGATTGACTACGCTATTGACCCAGCAAGGTCTTAACAACTTCACCGGACTAGTAGCAACCGCATAAGGCACTCAGCCGATTTTATTTGACAACTAGCTCAAGGGTGCACAGCACACCTCGGCTTGGGCTGTCGCCTGTTTTGCGTATATGCGTGCACGTGTGTGGAGGTAATATGTATAATGTTGTCACAGTAATGCAAGATTTTGTGTGAGTGTATCACGCGAGTAGTGCACTCAAGGGCTCCATGCCGAGGGAAAGGATCTAGACTTGAGCCGCTGCCGAGAAGGGGCCTAATCTGGTACCCGTTAAATTTACATTCTTATTATATATATAGCTTAGAACACCGCAAGTACATGTTACATCTCAAACTTTTTTATGGTATATCATTTTGTAACAAAATATTCATGGAAAAGAATAGAAACATTCAATCGCTTGCAACAAACTTACTTATTATTATTTAATACCAATAAGAGAAGAATTATGAATATAAACAAAACCACTTGTTAAGGTATATCGTATACTGTGTATTTGTTATAACAATACACAAACAGAATCTGTTTGCATCTGGCCGAACATTAGCGTTTAGATCGCATAAAGTATGAACTAATTAAAATAAACAAAGCGGCTATCCGAAATACTCTCTTTTATAATGGTACAGTATAATGTGTTCACAGTGAAACAACTGCAATATGCCGAAAAATGTAGTTCTATGTTTTGTTGTATTTGTCTCTAGTACTTCTCTATAACAATGACCCACTTTAGAATCTATCGGGAAACACTGCCCCGAGTACTCTTGCATCTGTATTCGAAAACCAGTCTTATTTTTATCTTAAACGTGTAAGCTTAGCTGTTATAATATATTTTAATTTTCCTTCACAACTCTTTGTACACGTTAATGCCGCCCTGTATGTTTTAATACTAAGTTTATTTATCCTCGTTTGAAGAAATTAAGAAAAGTACAAGAAGTACAAAGAACACTTAACATTGGTAAACGGCTAAATGTCAGTTTTAAAATGTTAAATTAAGTGTACGCTCCTCTCCATAGACATAGTCGTAAGAGTTTTTGGTATTATGTATTCCTAGGCAGTCTGTAAGCCTATACTCAAAGAAGAGTCAGCAAAAGATTATTTTATGTTTATTGTATTTTATGTTAATATTAACAACATATTTACAGTTAGTAGAACAAACAAGCTTTTATATTTCTTTATCATTTATTCCGAGGCATCACACCGGCGTAGCTTTGTTAAAGTGTGGTAATCCCCAGTATATAAGCTGAATTTGCTATTTCGCAATTTCTGTTATACCGCTGATTTTCCAAAACATTAAAATAATTAATACAAAAATCGAGTTTCTTATCAGTGTCTTCGATTATATGTATGTTTTCTGAACCGTTGGTTACACAAGCAAAACTACCTTTATCATAATAATTATAATAAAATAATTTTAACATAAATAATACCTAATTATTTTAATATCGCTTTGTAAGAAATTAGTTATTTAGAAATTACTTTGTTAAGAAACTAGTTATATACATTGCGACCGCCACATAGAAAACTCAAAACCTGTTCTATAGTCTCTCGATAAACAACAGTTTACCGCCGCAGTCTTCTCAGTGCCCCCCTCCCCTTGCGCGGGAGACGAGGGAACTGTTCGAGGCATTTTTGCCTCCTTCAGTGGTATCAATCGCGGCCCGTGAAAACGGGTCGGTCCTTGTTGCGCTCCTTCTGAGCTAGAATCACGGCGGCGCGTCACTCTCGATAGCCGCTTCTTAATCGAAGCGGTCGGGTGTCCGCGCCAGATGTGTGTGGGTGGTGATTTGGCGGGCCTTCATTACCGGGCTACTGCCTGACGTTCCTAGTCACCGGAGGTGAACATGTTCCTCAGGAACGCCAGGCACTTCTTCTCTGCATCGGCTTCAGTGAGTCCGGCTTCTCTGGAGGCTTCTTTGATTAGAGCCGCGAGCTTAGCTGTGGCTTCTCCACCCGCGGATCTCTTCGTTGGCGGGGACATCTTCTTCCTCGGCTTCTTCGCCGCTGCTCCTCGTTGGGGTGGATCGTTCGTGGGGGCCATAAGGCTATCCGCGGCCATCTCCTTGACCATCACTGGGGCCGCACGGGTTTCCGCCCTGTGCCCGGAATCACCGGTCCGGGTGACGGTTCCTGCACGGCGGTTCTTCAGTTCTCGTTTGTAGACGGGGCAAAGCGTCACGCTGTTTGCGGGGTGGGCGCCCCCGCAATTTGCGCAGGTGGCTGGCTCCTCTCTGGAGTGTTCACAGTGTCCCGCGGGGTGGGACCCTCCGCACCGCACGCAGGCGATCGGTGACAGTTTTGCGAGGAATGCCGGAACTATTGGCACCGGTGACATTGTGCCGGACGGCGTTTGCCTCGCCAGGCTTCAATGGGGACTCCCGTTAAATTTGCGAGCTCGGTGATCTCGTAAATGGCCGGTACGAGGCCAGGCGTGCGTTGGAGGATAGCGTGGTAAATACACACCGGTCTACCCCCGCGTCCTTGGAACGGCCGGACGTACTCCGCCGTGTGCCCTTTCACGTGGCGGGCTTCCACAATCACGGCCGGATCCGTGTCGATGCGGCCTCCCAGGCCGCGGATCGCTACCTTCAAGCTTCTCTTCTCGGGAGGGGGGGTGTATGAAAACCAATGCACCCCCCTCCTGTTTATTCAGGTAGTCTTGGATGATTCGGTATTCATCGCCGTTCGCCGGGGTGAATCGGACTTCTTGTCCGTAAGTGCGCGCGTTCAGTGGGTGTCCTAGGGTAGCCGTGAATTGTTTGAAATGGACAACACAGTTGTCGATCATCTAAACGACTATCGGCGGGTACCTCGGTTCCGTCGCTCTTGGCTCGGGCTGTAGTTGGCGGAAATCAGCTGTTGTGGCAGCACTGTCGCACGGTATAGCCACATTGGGGTTGCGTAGGCGGGCTGTCTTCGGAGGTGGTACAGTTGTAGATGGCGCTATGATCGCCACGTAAGAAGGCTGCTCGCTCGTAGCAACCCTTCGCAGTACCGGCGCGGGTGCAGGCGCGCTCGGGGTAGCCAGGGGCGCTGCCGGTGTAGGCGTCGGTTGTATTTGCCGTTGCATAGCGGCGGCTGCAGTGGTTGGGTCTTGGGCTTCAGGCGTGTTGGGCTTGAGCTTCTTGTGGGCCTCGGAGTCCGGGGAGGTGCGCTTGTGACGTAGCGCTCTCCCAATTGGGCTCGACGAGAGCCACGGTTTCGAGATTTCCGGAGGTTGCATACGCCCATTGATAGCGAGCTGTAGGGCAGCGATATCTTGCGGCGAGAACTTCTTGTTCTCGATCTCCGCTTCTTGAACCCTCAAGTACAAGACCATCCGCCGAACCATCCCCTCCGACAGGTCATCGGTCTCAATGAACCGAGCGAGGATCATCAAATTACCCTCGTACACCCTGAGCGGAGTGGAAGGACTGACGGGCGGCCGCACCCGAGGGTCGCGGGGTGGGGATCGCGACGGCACACTGGATGTGCGGAGTCCGTGGAGGGTTGCGGAGGTCGTCGGTCGAGCATCGGCGAGCTCCGTAGGCAGGCAAATCGGTTGTCGTGAATTCGATGAGGTAGAGGCGTCGTTAGTGCGTCGATTCGACGGAGTCGACGCGGCAGCGCTAGTGCGGCGCATCGTCGCGCAGGACAAGCAATCTCGCGGTGTGTGTAGTGTCCTCGTGCGCACGTGACGACGGAGCGAATCCAACAACAGTTTCCTACTCTTATACGGCTTTATACTTATCATCAGGTGATGTGCCTTCGCCGAATACATGACAAAAATATATCTACCCTCACAATATATCGCAACACTTTCCCAACCGATATGGTTCGGATAACCCTCGCCTAAATCTCAGGGTCGCATCCGTTTATAATAACACTACAGAATAAATAAAACTATTGTTTTTATATGAAGCAGACTGAACGGAGGCCGACATCTGCTCCCGCTACATTTATAAACCCAACGTGTTAATGTTATATCCAAGACCTCCATTAACCATCTCATCTGAAATAAATAAATTCTTTTAACGTAGCTTCTTCTATTGAATCGATGTGAAATGATTATTTAAAAATATTTCTGTTTTGTACAGAATTAACCTTGGGTTAAGTTTTTTGTTCGAACTACGCTATTGGCCTAGTAAGGCCTTAACAACTTCACTGGACTACGACCTTTGGTTAACAGTAATTTTGATTTGTTTTAAGGTCTATTTCATCCGCATCATATTATAATAGTTATCATAGTTTTGGAATCGTATCCGATGTATCTAATTAGTTATTGAGTTTAACGTTAAAATTAAAGAGAAAGTTCACGGCATTTATGAAAACCTAACTTAGAAATGATAAGAGTGCATTTGAACTGTGCATCACGTTCAGCAAGAACACAAACGAAAAGTCATACAATTTTTGACAGACAAATAGTGTGATCTACATTATTGGTTTTTTAATGAAAGCGCCTAAGGTATGTCCTTCTTTTTAGAGTTAGTGACACCATCAACTGTATTGAAAGCGTCCAATTCAACGTTATCGACTTTGAAGTTACTATGAAGTTCAAATTTTGCCCTTCATAAGTTTATTAACTATTTCTCATGCTCATATTTCACATGTACAAAATTTAAAGATCTTGAAAAATAACGTGAAATATTAAAAAACAGCTAAACTTGGATTTAGTTTATTGTGAGATGTCACGACTCAATTCTAGGTACAATGAGACGCAATTGCATAAAAATAAAAATCAGCAATTCCATAGGTAAAAACCTCATATGATCTATTTATTCGTCAATTTAATCGAAAGTAACATTGCTAATCGCTAAAATCATTTTCATGAATGAACTCCCGCTACATTATCAAAGTAGACGTAAATTTAAAATTTTCGCATAACGAATCCGTCAAGCGATATTACACAAACGGGTCAAACAGTACGTGTTCTAACGGTGCTCGCTGTCTGTGACAGATGTGGTCGTGGCCTGGAGATAATTGATCCATCTTTTCGCTTGGTAAGCGCCGTGTAATCGCTGGTAGACAAGTAACTGGTGGTGTTATTTCACTCTTGTAAAGAAATAACGTGTTTTAAAAGCGAGTCAGATCGAGCTTTGTGTTTGTTAGAACATTTACAGGTCGCATAGAATCGTCAATACAGTTTTGATATTTTTGGACTCGGCTTTTATTATGACAACCTAACTATATCAACTGGGTGGTATCCTCTATTAACTGGAACCACATGCAACCACAAGCATCACTAAGGTAATTAATTTAGGGATTTTTTTTTTGACACCGCGATACAACTGTACCAAGCTGTAAAGCGTCGTCAATGTATGCATAAACGAATAAGGCACGAATAATTGAAGTACAAAAATTGATAAGGTTCAAGGTTTAAATATACAATATTAAATCAATAAGCAATGATATCTTTATACGTCTCATATTTGAGAATAATTCCCTTACAGAACACTCAACACAATTCAACAGAATGAAGGATCACTATAATAATTTTCTAGCAAGTTCCTGTAGCTAGCTAGATGTTGACTTTATTTGCGAGATTAATCAACGTAGTACATTTCCCTAGCGATAAACCTAGTACGGCTGTCAATAACCCCCTTACTATGAACTTTAATTACTACACTAGGGTTATATAAATATTATTTATATTATTCGGTATTTTTGATAGAAGTATGGATATATTCGCGAGTTGGCTAAATAAATATTGGAAGAGAACAAATTGTTCAAACCAGAACAATCAAATTTATACGCCCACGTACTAAAGTGAACACAGTCCAAAGGACTAATTTAGTTACATATTTTTTCCTTTTGCATCATTTCTTTATTGTGTCTGTGGTATTTATTATCATATTTTAGTATAACCATTTCAACTGAGAGCCATTTGACGAATATGACACAGTTTAAACTAGTAATATTGTCTTCAACAAAAGAACAGTACTAACTTGTTGTTAGTTGTTACTTGTTGTTGTTAGTTGTGCTTTACATAAGTGACACTTCAAGAATCATTTTATAAAACCTTGTATTTAACCCTCTCTAGACATGAATTTTTACACATACATTTTTTATATTACATGGGGCAAACGATGAGGCGGGTCACCTAATGTTAAGTGATTACCACCGTGCATAGACACATAGACCATGGCAGTCGCAAGTGCGTTGTCGGCCTTTTAAAGAAGTGTATATTTTATAGTGTTAATCTACTTTATATAAAAAAACTCCTCAATATAAACAACTTTTCTTTCCATCGATTAGAACTGCGCTTTGTTTGCTAGTGAGTTTTAATTCTTTAATAAGTCAATATATTTGAAAATAAAGGAATGCTGTTTACTCAAACAGTAATATACTACGGCTAATACTGAACATTATGTTCAATATTTATGCTGAGTATGCGTATAAACGTAGATTTATGCTGTTTTATATCATATTTATGAGAAATCAAAACATTCTTACGGCAAAATATCTTCAATTCGGTAATCCTTCATTTTCTTAGATAAATATTTAAAGTAACAGTTTTATTATTGTTTGTTCAAGTGTTGAAAGGGTTGCGTGATAAAGATTAACTTCTTGCCGACAAAATCAAACCGTCAAAGTGTTAGTGTTCTATATTTACAAATAGACTATTATATATTCGGTACCTACTGCTGCAATACTTTCAGTAATACGGCAACATTATAAGTATTGCATGTATTTAATTATTTTTGTACAGTCGTGTGTAAATTTTTACATACTTATGAACAAATAAATATTCTTTCTTTCTTTCAAATTGTTACGAAAACAAATCAAGAGAAAAAAATAATGAACTATGATGTTTGCGAATATTTTTCTTAAAAGCGTCTCGTGGTAGCGCCCATTTGCGTTCCGAGAAGTTTTCAGGAATCTTTGATAGTATGCAGACGTGTTGGCGAGTTAACATAACAACTAATAACAAGCGAGTTTTATACAAACCAAATGAAACATTTATAAACAACGCTCCGAGAGAGAACTAAATGGTTTCGTTGAATTCACAAAATTCTTATATTTACACAATTGCGTCACAAATTTAAACAACATTATCCTTCAGATGCAGTTGAATTAACGATTTATTAATAAAAAATGTATATATTTCAGATAAACCAGTAACATTTTTGAATAGACACAACATCTTTCAATCAAGGTTCCCGTTTATATTATTTACTTGATGTATGCTATATACATATGGTATATATACAGCACTTCAACTTTTCTAGCAATTTTTACCAAGCGACTTAAATGAGTTCAGTAAAAATGTAATACCGATGTTAGAAATTCAACAATTCTTTGAAAATAGGAAAATATTACAATACCAGCTTTATTTATATCAAATACGAACTGTATAAATAAGAACCAGAAAGAACCTGGTGGATTATTCTACTGAACCTCAGATTAATTAATAGTTAGTTGCACTCCATCCGATAGGATATCGTGGCGAGTGCCATCCAGAAGCTCAAGAGTCATCTCTAGAAATAGATCGAAGGGATCGAAGGCGTTGCTAGAGGACTGACTTAATCCGGTAGAGATGATCCATCCGTCTCTGGTGAGAATAAAAAGGCGATCGCTGCGGTAAATAACGTCATTGAGTACAAGCCGGTGCCGCATACAAAGCCTGCATCTCTTGCAGTGGGTGTTAGCGTGGTGTACTCATAGGAATCTAGGAAAGGACTACGCTTCGCTTCCAAATCCAAACATTCCCAAAGCGAAATGGTACATCGTATCCTACATGAAGACAAAGAAATCGATGATTCCCTCGGTTCCAAAGACGGTTACGACGGCAGGACCCATTCTGTTCCGTAAGAGTTAGCCAGGCTCATAGTCCAAACCTAAGTCCCTTTCGCACCCTGTCTCGGCTATAGTATTCATGTCACTGCAACCCGAGGTTGTGGCTAAGGCCTTCCTGTGAGTAGGACTGAAGTGCGTTCATGAAATTCTTAGCTCCCAAGAGCTGGAGCAGCCTTAAAAGCTGGTGGCGTGGCTAGAGATGGCGTGCCATCGTGGCCGAACCCGCGAAACAGGCAGACTTACACGTGGTCGGCTAGGACAACTCCGTGTCCATGAATGAAATATGCGCAATATGCGTACAATAATTGGGGGCATATGAACATATCCCTCTCGGTCGATACGAAATAGGCGCCAGTGCAAGTAGACAGACGTCTCTCTATGTGCTGGAGTGTGGCCTCCGTCTATCTATTGCTGGAGAAACTTATGTGAAGTTACAGGTCCATGTACGTGGGCCACATTCCCCCATTGTGTCCATCCTCAGTTGATCAAAGCAGCCTTTGCTTTCGACGCGGCAGTACGGCTATAAGGCGTTGAAGTGCCGAGCTGTATGACTGCACTGAGCCTTGTGTACCAATGTACAAACCACATATAGACTTTCTCCGGGTAAATTCAAAAAACCAACATCATTACTAGCGCAGGCGTTGAGTGGACGAGTGGAGGTGATTAATTCGCCTCTTACATCTTCCGTTGCTGAACCAAGAGGAGATGGGTCAAGGGATCCGTCTCGCCACTACACTGATTAGATAGTCTGGGAAACAGCTGAAATTAATCCAGGCTGTTTTTCTTTAGCGCAGGGTGTCCAGCAAAAAACTGGGCTGACCGCCGAGCCAACGTGGTAAATGCTCGCACGATCCCGGTTCGCCCCGTTATGGTGGTAGATGGAACACCGCGAAGTTTAAGAGAGTAAGAGTCTAACATAGATCTGCCGCTACGCTGATTGGCATGGGGTAATCATAATGAATTTTCTCTGCTAAAAAAAAATTGCGACATTTTTTTTTTTTTTTTTTTTTTTTATTGTAGCACGGCAAAATGATTGCACTATGCCTGATGGTAAGCACAGTGCAATCCAAAAATAATAGCGACCACCGATTGACACACTATCCATCGCCGGTCGTCACTATCATGCCGGCCTGCAAAAAGCTGGATATGCACAGGCTGATCCCGAAACGCGACCCGCAGAAGCGAATCACTATTACGGGCTTTTTCACCATATACATGGTGGTTGCGACCCAGTCGGGCTGTAAGACCCTACCACCCCACTTTCGCCATTGCCTCGTTCGTTATTCAGCAGGGTGCACCACGTGCAGGTGAGGTTGGCTTGAGTGTCTCAAGTCTTATGATGTTATCTAACACCCCTTACACCCCTAAATTGTGGTTCAATGAAAAGCGGAGTCACGCATTTCATGAGATTGTTATCAGACTCTCGGAAAACACGAATATTTTTAATACAAAAATTGTTGCTACAATGATAATAAAAGTTAGTAATACGAAAGACCTTGAGGATCCCAGAGCACCAATAAAACGTTTACAATTCCGTCTGGCGATACACTCCAATGGCGAAGACGCAATAAAATTATAAGAACTCGTTAAAATTATAAATATCTTTTATAATATTTTACAGAAATCGGCTCATCCTATTACTAAATAATTTTCGCATTTTCTGCAACAATTGCAGGGGTTAGTCCATTTCATTAAGAATATTTGTAGTAAATATGAAATTCAAAAATACTAATAAAATTTACATCCTGATAGGATGCTTATGAACGGTCAAACACATCACATCAAACTCGATTTTGTTTAACTGATTTCATATATTTCTATTTATTTGTTTGTTTATTACTCTTTCAAGCCTTAACTACTTCACTTATAATCATTAAGCTTTATACACCCATTGTCAGTGTCACAGAAAAGGTATTGAGTATTTCTTATTAAAACAAACTTACATAAACGCAAACGAAGCCACATTCAAAGCTAATTATATGTATGTATAACTATATACATTATGATAACAATATAAAATCATATTCTAGTACATGTAAGAATAGTGTGACTTCCAAAGATCACTATCACTCACATAATCACCGATCCTGTAATAACCCTTTGAACCTTTTCTTAGTGGTTCTTGAGATAAAATATATTGTAAACTATTCGAGTTGCCCGTTTTTGTAATATTAATGTGTTGTCTTCTATCCCAGCTGCTGTCCTCTACGGTAAGATACTGTACACAGCCACCGAGTCGAAAGCAATAGGTTATGTAACAATTAATTCTGTAAACTGAACTTCAAAGCAGGCTCTATAAGAGGGTTAGTATAATGTGTATTAACACAACAACTTACACAGACCCTAGAGATTTATAGTAAAATTAATTTCCGGCCCTCGCAATAATATGATATCGTATAATATTCTATTTAACATATAATTCCATGTGGAGGTATGTTTATTTCAAATTCTAATTTCTCCCATTAAATGGAGTCGCATTGGGACGATTAAACTAATTCTAAGGAACTTTAGCATTTGGGTCGATTAAGAATGAATTAAGGATATAATAATAATAATAATAATGTAGTAACTTGTAAGACTCTTTTCAAAGGCAAGTAAGATTATAATCATGAGGTTAGCTCAACCGTTCTCCCTTCTTCTGCTTTTCATAACGGAACCATGAGCACTGCTGGCTTTGGAGCGACAGTTTTCACGGTAAATTATATTTAGACCCGAATTAAAAAGTTCGTTTATCTTTGCTGTATTGTAAAGCTGTGTCAGCTGTGTCAGTTTGTCTTTTCCCTCCTACCTATAATATGGAATTCTTCAAGCGCCAAGTGAAGAAACATTTACGCAAGCTGATATGATAGCGGAAACCGGCAAAAGATGGTGTGTTTCACGGTGGTCGTCGTTGCTTTGGATTATACCGACCTTTTTTTTTTTTTTTACGTGGGGAAATCCCTTATGGATATCCACCCTCCCGGGGGAGAGAGTGGGATATGTCCGACTCGCACGGACTAAAACCCCACGGTGTACCGACAGACCGTGATGTTGGGGCGGCAAGGGATCGTTCTATGCTATTCCTCTTGTATAGCCGCCCCAACGGTCCACCCGGCGGAAGGTAGCCGCCGGGCTCCTACCTATCGAGAGGCAGCTGGGCACACACCAGCTGCCCCCCCACGTCCGCCAGACCTGTGCAATGAGGGGATGAGCCCCCCGACTACATCCCCTCAGGTCCGGCTACGGTGGCAGGAGGAGTTGGGCAAAGCGCCGCCTCCTCCTGCCGGTCCTCTGACGGCGAAGACGCCCACTGAGTGGGTCCGCCTCGCGTGCCCTCTCCGCCGCCTCCTTTTGCGAGATGACTTCCTCGCAAAAGGAGGCCACTGCTCGCCATGCCTGCTCGCTGCCGAGCATGGACAGAACCACGCTCGGCAGCGACAAATCCTCTCCTACCGCCACCGCCAGAGTGCGGCGCTCCACCTCCCATGCAGCACATTCAGACAGAGTGTGCTGCGCAGTATCCACCTCAGCGCCGCACTCGTGACAGACGGCGGTCGGCTCCCTGCGAGCGATCCGGTGCAGGTACCACCCGAAACAACCGTGTCCAGTCAGCACCTGCACCAGTCTGAACGTCAGGGAGCCCCACTTGCGACCAATCCACTCCCGCAGGACCGGTCGGACGGCGTCAACGGTGTACGTTCCGTAGCGCGCGTCCGCCAGGTCCTGCATCCACCTCTCGACTGCCTCCTCCCGCAGCTGCCGTCTTTTCCACCATATTTCCCTGGGAGCCGGAGGCTCCCCACTACGTTTCCTCGCCGCCGTGAATTCGTACACAGCGGCGAGAACACCTGCCTCCAGCTCCCAAGGAAGGGAGCCGGCGAGCGCAAAGGCCGCCGCAGAGGACACCGTCCGGTACGCCCGGATCGTCCTCAGTGCCACCGTGCGCTGCGCACTGCGCAGCGTGCGCACGTTGGCGGCACCGAGGGCGTCTGCCCAGACCGGTGCCCCGTAGGCGGCCATCGCCCGCACGACTCCCATGAAAAGTCGCCGGCACCCGGCACCCGGCCCCCCAATATTGGGGAGCAACCGGCTGAGTGCCGCCGCCGCCCCAGCAATTCGCGGACCGAGCCCCGCAAAATGGGGCTCGAACCGCCAGCGCCCGTCCAGGGTGAGGCCCAAATACTTCATTTTGGCCCCCACCCTGATCCGGGCGCCTTCCACCATTATGTGAGCCCCAGGAGGTGGCCCCCGCCGAGGCCCGTGGAATAACAGGGCCTCAGTCTTCTCGAGGGCCACCTTGAGGCCCAGCCTCCTTATGCGCCTGACCACGAGGGTTGTGGCCATCGTGGCCAGGCACTCCACCTCCTTCCAATTCTCCCCCCGGGCTACGACTAGGGTGTCATCCGCGTAACAGATTAGACGCGCTCCATATGGGAGCACGCCGCGGAGCACCCAGTCGTAGCCCATGTTCCACAGGAGCGGACCTAGCACCGACCCCTGTGGAACCCCCCGCCTTGTGGCTCGCCGGACCATCCGCCTGTCGCCGTCGACGTAGGCGACCTCCCTGTCCTCCAGGTACGCCTCCAACAGCTGCCGCAGGTACGGGGGCACTCCGAAACATCGGAGAGCCTCCCGTATGACACTGTGCGACAGACTGTTGAAGGCGTTGGCGATGTCTAAGGACACCGCCAAGACCCTCTCCCCTTGGGAGGTCGCTTCCGTCGACAGCGACTTTAGGAGGCACAAGGCGTCCACAGTGGAACGCCCTGTCCGGAAGCCAAACTGCGCGTCCGATAAATTTGGCCCCACTCCCTCCAGGTGCTGGACGACTCGGGAAGAGACGACCCTTTCCAGCACCTTCCCGACGTCGTCCAGCAGGACGAGGGGCCGATACCCGGACGCGCAGTCGGCAGGGCGGCCCTCCTTCGCCATAAGGCAGAGCCGCCCTTGCTTCCAGAGCTTCGGGAACTGCCTGACTACCAAACACCGGTCAAACAGCTCCCGAAGCCACCCCCCAAGATGGCCCAGTGCAAGGCCGAGCACCCGGCCCGGGACCCCGTCAGGACCGGGCGCTCTCCGCCGGTTGAGGAGGCGCTCGACAGCTCTCCCCATCTCCTCTTCTGTAATTGGGGGAGGATTGTCAGGCAACTCCCCAACTTCCGCCCGAGGTGGTGGCATGGGAGGAGCCGGTAGCAGCGGAGGGTCGGGGAATAATTCTCCCACGACCCTCGCCACCACCTCCGGCTGGAGGGTCTCCGTCACCGGGGGCGCCCAGGATCGTAACTTGTTGCGTACGAGCCGATACGGGCGCCCCCAAGGATCCCCCTCCAGCGTTTGCAGCAACTCTTCCCATGCCGCTTCCTTCGCCCGGCTGATGGCAGCCTGCAGGATCTTCCTGCACTCCCTGTAGCTGCCATACAGCCGGGCTTCCTCCTCGGGGTCCCGGTGCCGCCGTCGGCGGCTGCGCCCGAACAGCCGCCTGGCCGCGGAACAGGCCGCCCGAAGATCGGCGAGCTCCGGCGACCACCAGTACACCGCCCGTTTGTTTGGGCGGTGTACGTTCCGTGGCATCGACGCGTCGCAGACCTTCGTGAGGGCACCACGGAGGCGGGCTGCAGACGCGTCGACATCCTCCTGCGGGGGGGGCATGGCCCACGCCTGGACGATGGCGGCCTCTTCCGCTAGTTCACGGTTGAGGCGGCTCACCGCCCAGCAGGGGAACCTCGCGCCCCTCCGGGGGCGAGAGCTAATTCCGGCTTGGGAGGTGGAGACCTCGAACCTAATATATCGGTGGTCCGATAGAGTCTCCACCTCCTCAAGCACTCTCCACCCCCGGACACGACGTGCGACAGACGGGGTGGCAAACGAAAGGTCTACCACAGACCCCCCGTTCTGTCGCACGCACGTATGGACGTCTCCTTGGTTGAGGAGGGACAGCCCTACTTCGGCTGCCCACTCCTCAACGGCCATGCCCCTCGGGTCCGTGGCTGCCGCTCCCCAGGTCCTCGATTTAGCGTTGAGATCGCCCACGAGGACCACGGGGAGCGGCGACAGCCGCCTGACAGCTCCCTGCAGGGAGCCGAGGAACACCTCAAACTCCCATAGGGGCTTGTTAGGGGAGAAGTACACCCCCACAATGGCGTACTCTCCCCAGACGGCTGCCACGAACCCGGCACCTCTCTCTCTCACCGCCAGGGGCGAACCTCGTCCGGCCATAATCGCCACGGAGCCATTCTGATCCCCAGCCCACTGCGGCTGGGAGGGAACGTAGTACGGCTCCGCGGCGACCGCGATCTCGATACCCCACTCCGCCACTGACTGCACGAACAAATCCTGTGCAGCGGCGGAGTGGTTGAGGTTCGCCTGGAGGAAGTTGCGTATGGTGTGCTCCATCAGTGATCCATAGCAACTTCCTCCTGCCTGGTGGCGGCCACCCTTAGACCTGTTCCCATTACGTGGGGGTCCCTACCCTTCATGATGGGGGGCCTGCACATGCGGCTCCCCATTACATGCCCAGAGGGCCTCCCGGCATCTGCGCAGATGGCACAACGGGCCGCCTCCGCCCTGCACTCGACCATCTTATGGCCCACAGCACCGCAGCGGTAGCAGGCTTCTCCCCTGCTGGTCGAGGAGGGGCACAAGGCACGGGTGTGCCCCAAGCCCATGCACTTAAAGCAGCGCATGGGCCTTTCCTCCAGCAGCAGGACGCGCACGACGCTCCACCCGACCAGGAGCTTGCCGGCCTCCACAAGCACCCTGGCCGCCGCCGCGGGAAGCGTCATGTGCACGGCGCCTAGACCCCCCCAATTCCTCTGTATCTCCCCGACCTTAAGGTCCTCCAGCCTGCAGTTGGCCTTTGCTGCCACGACCGTCATTATCTCCGTCCGGGACACCGAATCGTCGAGGCCGACAATTCGGATGTCTGCTTTTTTTATCGGGACCGCGACCATGGCAACTCCAGCCAACGCCACCTCGAGCTTCTGGGCCAGTTCAGCGGCCTTCTCCTTGCTCTGGCCCGGCAGTTCGATTTTCCGGGCCCCTGTGGCCGTCGGCCTCACCCGCACGTCGCCGATACCCATATCGGGCAGGGCGATGTGCTCACGCGCCTTTAGCATTACCTCCCTGTAACCAACCCCCTTACTGGCTGCGGCATCCTGCAAAGTCACGATGACCGCAGCCGATTGGGGGGCGGGAGGTAACTTCTGCCCCGCTGGCTTTGGTGGGGTTCTGGGCGCCGTGGAAACCGCGGTTGAGGCCTTAGGTGTAGCCGCCGGGGCCCTTACCGCCTTCTTCTTTCGACCCACCACTGTGGACCACGCTACCTCACCATTCTCCACCGCTGAGACCGGTAATGCGGCCCAGTTAATCCCCAATGGGGCGATTACAGGGACCGGGGGCGCATTCGCAACCGGCTTTGCCGCACTAGTCCCTCCACCTTTCTTCTTGTCTCCGGCCAGGGACGGACGAAGGGACGGCTCTGGGGGAAGACGCCTCTCCAGATTCTCCACACGTGCGTTCAGCATATTGCCGAACGACGTGCGGAGAGTGTCGACCGCCTCGGTGAGGGCCTGCCGCCACTCAGGCTGCACAGGTGCCGGCATGGGGGGAGGAGGAGGAGGCATCACCTTTTTGGCGTTAGCCTCCCTCCGCCACGCCAGGTTCTCCGCCTCCAAATCTTCGATCCGACGGCGGAGGGTCTTTGACTCCCTTTGGAGTTTGCGGTTCTCCTCCCCTTCCGTGCGGTCCACCAGGGACTCCACCACCTCTTGGAGGGTCCTGGCAGCATCCTTCAGTGCTTTGATGCACCTGGTACTTATTTTATTAGACTTCTTTGCCGTCTCAAATATACACGCTACGCTTGAGCCGGCAAGAGCCTTAAGACGTTGAGCGTCCAAAGCATATACATCCACTGGGGGTACCTCCTTTAGGGGTACCCCCTCTCTCTCCGAGTCGGAGCTCGGCAAAGAGCCGGCAACCGAGCCGGCAGCCGAAACAGCCGTGGAGCCAGCGGCAGAGCCCGGGACAGACTCTGCAGCGCTCAGAGCGCCAGTGAGGGCCCGGTCAAACGACCCGTCAGCTTCCCCCATTAGCCCCCGACCACTCCCTCGCATCCGCTTATCATCAGATATAGTACAGCCACTTTGCCGCGCTGCAAAAGAAAATACATCCTTATATTTTAAAAGGAATCTTCTCAGTTTCAGGTTTTCTCATTATGTTTTCCTTTATCATCATCACTAGTGTAGGTTATTTGTATATGAATTCCAAAAAAAAATTAGTTTACGTCTAGATTCAATATTCAAATCTTCGGCCGGTATAAAAAATAAAAATAAAAGTTAATCCATCGTGTTCCGAGTACAAGACCTTTACAGCATTATAAAGCGAAGCGAGAAAGTTAAGCAACGGATCCAGTGCGATAATCCCGTAGGTAATTCTGTACATGCCAAGATTACATAGTAATACTGACAAACAGGCACCAACGAGCAACTCACCAAATTATAAGATAACCACCCACCTCGTGAAGCGTTTTATTTCAGCTATTTATCTCGTTTTAGTGTTAAGTACTTTAATGTTTTATGTGCAGTGAATAGTTTGTCCTCCTGAATACAATATAATATAATATACCAGCATTAACCCGCTGCTTCGCTCGTGTTAGATCTATTGCTCAGAAATGGTATTTTTATCTGGATGAAACATACCCTATACCCTTTTTTGTACACCTGACAACGTGTATACAAATTTTTATGACGATCGCTTGAGGTAGCCAAAGTCGTCAGATTCGTAAGCATATGTGTCGCATTAAAATATACTCGTACATATATAGTAAGCCTTAGCTCAGAGTTAGTTTAGTTACATTCACGTTGTATTCAAGTAAATCAAGACTACAGTACAAGTCGAAATCCGGCTACTCTGGCATTGTAATGTAAACGAAAAATTTACATCTTTATGATACCATTTTAAGTTATTAGTTCCTTACACAGTTTAAATGAGCACTAAGGTAGTTAGTTATATGGTGGGTTGCAATTCCAAATATGTTGCTGATGGTAAACCTAATTAGGCACTCTGTTAGTATATATATATATATATCTAATGTATACCCTATGTGTTACTGTAACTGGCGTGCGTGTCGTATTTACAATTGTTTTAAAGAGCATTTCTATAATTGTACATAGTCTCACAATTTTATAATTCTTTAATACAATTAAAAAAAAACGCGTGAGTAGCTACAGGTGCTGTACCTGTATCGTAGTATCAGATATAATCTATTCGATATACAGGTCTTCTCAGTTCCTCTCGCGTTTCTAGAAGAACACTGTTACGCCTAGTATTATATAAAAACCCTGCAGGCATGTCGGTACAAGCGAGTCACACATCTCACGAAACGGATTATAGACGCGACCGGCACCCAGCGAATTGGAACAACTATCTATTCGTTTACAGTTGATTACTCAAGCCGACTTTCCTTACTATATCTTATTTCCTTACCTCGTCCCTTTATAAATGTATTCTTATACCTTAAATACCAACCCTTTTTGTATTCACCAGCGATAAATCAAACATAAACATTCATTGCCTTTGACGTTACGTCCGGACCTTCAATATTATAGATAAAATGATTACAAATTCGTACCGATTAATTTGCAACACTTTGAATATATTGGAACTATATAACATAGATAAAATTATATGGTACGTGCGGAAATAACGCATTTTAAACTATACAGATGAGTATTTGGCAATATTGGTGGTGTTTTATGTAATATAGTTTGGTTATTGTGCATTACTGAAGTAGATGTGAAATACCACCACGGAGCATAAATTATGAGATACCATAAATAGTCCCTGGCAAGTTTTAATAAGGCACCCACCATCTTGAAATTATCGCAAGAAATTAAAAGCATTGTTACCTACGCGACAAAGGCAATAAAATCTAAAAGTTTGGTTGCCGAATATAAAACTACAAAAAACTCTAGGGCAGACATAGGGCACGCATTTGAAATTCTCATCGATTTCCAGGACTACGCACTGTTTTTTTAAACGTAATTTTAATAATATATAATTATTTATATTAAAAGCAGATTACTTTGACTTAATATACCACAACTTTATCTCTTGTGTGAAATCTTTCGAGCGCGACCGAAAGACAGATTGAATGTCAATCTTTAGGGACCTCAGTAATTTAATTTTTTTTTTTTTATTTATAGGGAATTCGAATCTCGCAGCTTTCGAAAGCAAAACGGCGGTAAAGCAATTATGTCTTAACAGAGACAACGTTGTTGGGAATGTAATGATTGTTGCTACAGGAACAATGAGAACGGAGGCACAGAGCTCGTCGCTCTTCGCTTCCTTAGAACATTGATCTACTATACGTGAGCTTACAATTATTAGATTGCTTCCGTGATGCTGCGGTACAAATTATAAGCGAACCGATATTTAAATTTTTTTGAAGTATTGTTTATAAGTTAAATTGATCTATCTGAATTACTAATTGTATATATGAATAATTGAAACTTTTCGAATGATTAGCATTTTTATCATCATCATCAGTCTATGAAAAACTGACTACAGTGCTATAGGGCTCTTCTCGAAGGAAGGTATGGGCATGATCACCATGCAAGCCCACAACGTATTGGTGATTTCAAACTCTGTGAAACCTACAGTTCTATGTTTTCTCACATACCATAGTACTACAAGAACTTTTTCTGGATCGGGTTTCTTAAGATGTTTTATTTCACCGTCAACCGATAGCATTACCAATATTCAAAGATTTATATTCCACAGATCAAACCACTAAACTACCACGACTTCCTTTCAACATTTATATATTCAGAAAGAATTCTGTACGCAATCATTTAATTTCAAACTAAGTTTCATTTTTATATCATCACTAAATAGGTGATAATCGACATACATATATTTAGTTAATTAATTAAACATATTATGGATCTGTTCCAGTTAACTCGTGAAGCGTTTTTGACACATTAACTTTGTTTTCTCAGTGCGCTGTTGCAGATTAAACAGTGCAAAGTCTCACGCTTAGAAGACTTGTTACGTTGTGTACTTCATCGTAACAAAATAGATCTTTGTTCTGATAAACTGCGCCTTTGTCAGAGCTTATAAAATATACTTTACTTATCTATAAGAGAATGAAACAAGATACAATAATTTTCTATTCGAAGTAGCTAGAGAATGGTTAACCGTGGATTTCAGAGAATGCACATGACACATCTCGAATTTCTAAAACAGTTTCTTAAAACGATTCACCCTATAGCCTTTCAGACAACTAATAGATCTCATCTTAGAAAAAATAGTCGCTAGCAGGTATCCAAATCCAATCATGTAGAGAAAAAAACTCATTGTAACTAGATATTTTAGTAAAGGCTGTTGTGTACTTGTTGTGTAATCATCTAGATTCTTACATATTTTATCATACGAAAAATAACTATTAAAGATTGAATAATGAATAAAACTCATTAAAGTCTTTTTGTATTGTTTTACTTCTACAACCAATCATGAAATTCGCAGGTCAATAATGTGTCCAAATTCAAATGCATTACGTTTATATAGCATCATGATTGTACAAATGTCAATCAATTTAAGGATCGAAACTCTAACTACTTGTTTTAATAATAAGGCTTGTCTTCACTACGATTTTATCAATAGATCTTATCTCTACACGTGCATATTTAATATGCGTCTATAAATAGTACTGTAATTACTCAACGTTATTAATTTTAGTCAATATTCACCGATTTACGTGATATAAAATCTTAAAGGCGCGTTAGGGAATTCTGTCATGACAGACACCAACGTTGAACAAATATAGTAAGTAATTAACCCGAAAAATTTTTTCGATAACAGTGGCGCAATAGCATGTGTAATTGGAAGTATTGTGAAAACTCTGAAACCGCGAATACAGAAAAAAATAACCGAAAATGCAGTCGTCGGAAATAGCCTAAACTACAGCCTATAGAAAAACTGTGAAGCTAAACGATCCTATCAGATTCCGTAATTATATATAATAATCATAAACATATAGAGATAAAAGAAAATAATCCCAAGCATGATTCATGATGTCAGGCAGGCGGCTGATCGTAAAAATTAAGCCAAATCATACATCACAACATGACAAACATGCTGTACCGACTCTGCTTAGGTGGAATAAGGGTAAAAAGAAAAATAGTACTGTAATTGTCATGAAATTGTTTTTTTTTTTTTAATTTTGCTTTTATATTATGATTATACATATAGGTAATTTGTTAATTTGTGTCGTTACATTTCAAAATGAACTAAATGTAATTGTAATGGTTAATATTAAAATACATGTTCTAGTTTTTATACACCGAGAACGAAGTTCTAATTTTGCCGTCCAAAAAGTTTTTGTGGTTTAGTATGCTTTTCATATTTTATGTGTACAAAATTCGAAGATCTTGAAAAATAGCCTAAATTATTAAGAACGGCTAAAATTGAATTTATCTCATTTTGAAATTTAAAGTAATACGTGTTCTTTCGTTTTTAACCGACTTCAAAAAAAGGAGGAGGTTCTCAATTCGACTGTTTTTTTTTTATGTTTGTTACCTCATAGCTGTGGACTGGGTGTACCAATTTTGATGATTCTTTTTTTATTTGAAAGCTGGTACTTCATGTGTGGTCCCATTTCAATTTCGACGACTTCCAATACATCTCTAGGTAGCACCCATATCCGTATTTTTTATTTAATTTGGTTAAGTTAATAAACTATTTATTTTCCTCTTTTTAGTGTCTTATGGGTTTTTGATTGATATTAAATTCGGTAAATTATTTTTTTTTTGAAAATTAATTTTTACTCTATTTTGTATAATAATATTGTATATTATTATTATAATAAATATCATTGATTAACTGTTGATAATCTATGAATAGCTAACTAAATAAATCAAGATGAATCTATAAGAAACTTTTTTCTTATTATATTATTTCACAGTTCTGCGCGTATTTAATTCTAAGCATATATAATTTACAAATTACTAGATGATTGTGATATATGGTATTCATAAAAATAGTCGTATATAAAATTAGTGAAAATCTTACAAATAAATAGTGTTGTAAACGCTGTGCTGTTTAAACTTGATGCTTTATCAAGCATTAGATAGTAATCCTGCGTGCTGCGGCGACAACGATTACGAGCTCTCTCTGAACTGACACAATAGATTATATAACGAGGGGGTTACGTTGTTTAAACACATCATCTGGAGTAAATTATAGTCTGAATATCTAATCAATTGTTCTGTGCATAACATTATAGCACTCACCTAAATCTTATTACAAGTATCAATGTCCAGAATGATTAAGTTTTGAGTAATTTGCCATCCATGCCGTTATCAGTACGCAGCGAGAATCGAAGTGTAAGGTTCTGTTATTTTAAACAGTTTCAAACTAACTATTTATTTAGTTGAACATAGCGACATTATTATAGATTTTAAAGCAATTAAGTAGAATTCTACTTCAACATACTTACGTATTACCTTCATACATTTGAATAAATAGGGTATATATATTTGATGAAATTAGAATAATTTTCTAAAAGTGAGATTTCCTCGATATATTTTAATCGTATAGATAAAAAGGATAACCATATTTTATTATCGTCGATTTATTGAGTACACTATATGTCCCTGCGAGGTTTAATATATGTGGAACAGTGCAGTAAAAATTGTTACTATTATCGTCATCGGAAAGAACGTGCAGGGAAATGAGAGGTACATTTTCTGCGGACACGAGCAACACCAGCCTCCCATCGCTAACAACTCTATTAATGATTCTCTGATACGTACAGATTCGTCTCATTTTAATGTATTTATTTTGAATCCTGAACAAAAAACTACTATCCATCAAAAGACAGTTTATTTTAGAACTGCTATTAATGAAAGCCACTGCGTGAGCACTCCACATCATACTCGATAATTCACATACTTGAAGGTGGGTTTGGGATATATCTGCCTAATATTATAAAATATTTTTCTATTACTCTCTGAGTTTGTCTTAATCCTGTAGTTTTTCGTTATCCGTTATATTAGGTCATGTAACTGGCGTCCCGCAAAAACCAACTGTCACATTCTTCATTACAAACTGTTATATGACTCTGCTCCGTTCTGTTACTATTTGCGAGCACATTGCAACGTGTAATGTTAGTTAATGCTAGTAAATGTTAAAAGATAATAAACAAACGCTAACAGTTAGTCACTTTCCACGCATAAATTTATAAAATAATGCCGTAATGTAACATATATGTTTATATATATGTGTATATAAAATATGGCGACGAGGTACCGCGGCCGAAACTCGTCTCTCTCAACGCACGGTACCGTAAGCCCGCTGACGGTTACCGTTCACGACTTTCACTTACATACCGACACCAGTTCCAATCGCTCTCGACCGCGTGTCACATTGCGAACAAAAGCAACGAACAACTCTGGCAGACGAGATAACACATTAACGTGACACAGATCGACGTAAACATGACACGACCAGATAATAAGTACTTACACTCTCCTCTCTCGTGCTGCACAACGCACTCCGTATGACTACATGTAGATACTGTCTCCCAAACCTTATGACGATATCTGCCTTGCTTCACAGTAAGCTTTATAATATGTTTTATAGTTTGTCATCATACTATACCTATTCGAATATTAGCAGAGATGATTCCTTGTCAACAATATGGCTTGTAACATTCATTGTTCACAACACTAGATATCTAGCAAATTCATTAAGTAAAACATAAAAGACAGTCCACGTACTGAATAATTTATATTGCAGGTAAAAGGACACAAACATAGAAGGGGCGTAAGATATTCCATAAGGTTGCGTGCTTATTCAGACGACTGGCCTTAATACACCCGTATTTATATGGAGATCTGATGAATCGGAAATGAGTTAAAATGATCTGTCGAATTAAATAATTAATTTTACATGCTTGTTTGTATTCTACACGCAAGTTATATACCAGCTTTTTTTAAAACCCAATGGTGGAACACATGAATGTATAAATAAATGGTATTCATTGCACGCGATGATGATGATAGTTTTTAAATAGGCAACCTGCGGACCTATTTTTGTTCTGATGGATGATGGTTTTTGCTCTTGAATGACCAATTCATTGTTTTATCTTCTATGACGTTCTCGTAGTAATTTAGCTATTAAATTTTATCACAGAATTTCCTTTATCTGTCAATACTACTGCCAAAATGGACGTCTCATTTTTATTCTAAAACCAAGCAGGATCCGCCACACTTTAAAGTTTCCTAAATTACACCCTCAAATATGTTTACTACCGTTCTTTTTGAGAGTTTGTTTCAGTCATTTGTGTAGGCAATTAAAAAATAAAACGTATGACGAAAAATTTCTAGCTAAACAATTCCCTTAAGAATTTAAAATATTTTTACCGTTATCATTACCGTATTGTACATTTTCTGTATCGCTGTCTTTTTTTTTTCTCGAACTGACTACGCTATTGACCTAGCAAGGTCTTGACAGCTTCACCGGACTACTAAGGCGAGCGCTTAAGGCACTCAGCCGATTTTATATTGGCAACCAGCTCAAGGGTGCACGGCACACCTCGGCTTGGCTGTTGCCCGTTGCATGCAAAATCGCGACCTATCTTAGCTAACCTAGCTAACTATTCATATATGTTTGAGCTGTCGAGACGCATATGAGTACCAGCATATCCGCCCCGACAACCCCTCCATATATTTTTATCGGAAAAATTTGGAGAGTTTTTCAGTTGGATAAGGGAAAAAATCTTTCACAAAATAACCCTTCCACAAAGATGTGTAGCGTGTAGGCGTGCACGTGTGTGGAGGTGATAGTGTAGTGTTGTAGCAGTGATGTATTGGTGTGTCACCGTATCGCGCAAGCAACGCACTCAAGGGCTCCCTACCGAGGGATCGAACCTAGTCTTGAGCCGCTGCCGTGGGAGGCCTAATCGGGTGTGCGGGAGCGAAGTTAACCCCCAAACCGCGGCGGCGCGATCTGTGGTTACGCGGGCGTGGGCGTGAGCACGCTCTGTTACGAGGGACAGGCTGGTACTGATCGTTCGTTGACGTGATATCATCGGGAGGGTCGGTAAAAATGTGTCGCGGACGTCTTTTATAACGCCCAGCGTTGGGCACGGGTTCGTAATTCGTGGCGGATACCACTAACGGACTGGGATGAATCGCAGCTCGCTCGAAGTAGCTAGTAGTGAGTGATTTAATATACGCCCAGATGGACGGCATCTCCAGGTCCCTATGGAGATCCGCCCCCCGGACGAACCAAGGAGCACCGGTGATTTTACGCAGAGCCCGGGTCTGCAAAACCTGAAGCGTATCTAGATTCCTCGCGTGGACGAAAACCGGACAACTATACGTCATTACCGGACGAATACAGACTTTATATAATGTGAGCTTACGTCTGAGGGACAGTTTGCTCTTCTGACAGAGTAAATAGTGGAGGCGACCCAAGACCATAGCGGCTTTGTCTCGCACTCTCTTGATGTGAGAATCAAACGTTAAATGTCGATCTAAAGTGACGCCGAGATACTTGACCTCGGTGGTCCAAGGTATCTCGGAATCGTATAGCCTTATGGGCTTTAGCTTGTTCGCGCGATATCTGGGATCGAAGAGTATCGCGGCACTTTTATCGGGGTTAACACCTATACGCCATCAAAGAAACCAGTCACCGATTGTGCTAACGGCTTCTTCGATGCGATCTCTAAGAGTACTCGGCCGCCAGCCAGAGGCGTAGATTACTGTATCATCAGCATAACAACCTACCTCGACTCCCGGAAGCTTAGGTAGGTCGCTGATGAACAGGTTGAAGAGGGTGGGCGCAAGAATTGAGCCTTGCAGCACACCTGAGCGTATCGGACGGGGCGATGAGAGTTCGCCGTCTACTCTAAAACGAAAGGTTCTATCGGCTAGATAATCGCGGAGGATGTGAACTAACCTATCGGGTATGCCGGCTTGATTTAACTTGAATATGAGCCCTTCGTGCCAGACCTTATCGAAGGCCTTGGCGACGTCGAAAAATACCGCTATTGTACGTTTCGGATTAGTGTTTTTCACGGGCGGATCCGGCTCCGGATGCGGATCTTTATTGAAGTTAGAAAGGATGTACTCCGTGAGGCGGAGTACTTGATCCAGACAAGAGTGTTTGGCGCGAAATCCAAACTGCTCGGGTGGAATTAAACTTTGCTCGTTAATCGTGACCTGGAGACGGTTCAGAAGGAGCCGCTCGTAAAGTTTACCTAAGGTATCTAATAAACTAATCGGACGATAGCTATCGGGAAGCGTAGCTTTCTTGCCGGGCTTGTGAATCCCTATCACTACGGCCCTCTTCCAGACGGCTGGAAAATAACCCTGGGACATGGCCGCATTGAAGATGCAGACCAATAGAGCAATGATGCGGTCAGGAAGGAGATTCAGAACCTCGTTCCTGATCCCATCGAGACCTGGGGACTTCCTAGGTTTGAGACGCTTGATGGCGGCCGAGACTTCGTCAAACGATATCGGGGTTAGGGTATCCGCCGGAGGAGACGCGAGTGTATGCTCTACGGCTGTTTCGATGGACTCTATGATGGAAGGGTCAGTATTATCAGTGTTTGGCGAACACTGTTTCTCTAAACTCGCGGCGAGACATTCTGCTTTATCAGTGTTATCGAACGCGGGAGGCAACCCGGGGCCTCTGTCGAGAGGGGGCATTGGAATGACCGTATCGGACTTAAACTTTCGCGTGAGAGTCCAGAATGCCAGGTGAGACGGCTGGAGATCCTCCAGAAACCTGTCCCACCTGTCACCCCGGATCTCAGAAATACGAGACTTGACTGCTTTTCGTAAGAAACGTAAGCGTTCGCGTCAGCGGTCGGGTAGGCGTCGTGAGCACGAGTCGCGGCGTTCTTTTCCGTGATCAATGCTCTCACGTCATCAGGGAGTATAAAACGGCGTTCGTTCGCCGCTTGTACCTCTTTCGAGGTCTCCCTGACGGCGGTCTGGAGATAATCGACCAGGGAATCGATAGCCGAATCCGCGTCGGCTTTGGACACCAACACGTCCGGAATTCTGTCTAAACTGTTAGGCGACGGACTATTTTTGAAATATTCACTAAGTTTCGCGTAATCGGCCACTCTGATCGGCGTCGGGCTAAAGTCAGAGTTATGTCCTAACTGTAATAGAACCGGGCGATGATCCGAGTCGAGTTCGTGTACGACTGATATAAGTTGTTGTCCTGATAATGCGTGGGTTCCGGAGGGGCTATGACGTCAAAAGCGAGCACCCTACCTAGTTCGTCGAGTATCCTCCCGTTGCGAGAGATACACGGACTGTTCCAGATAACATTCCCGCCATTGAGGTCTCCCGTTATAATGACCGAGTCACCTAAGTCGAGCAGTGCCTGCAAATCGGATCTGAGTAGTTCTTTGCTCGGTGATAGATGCGCGGAGACAAGAATAATATCAGAGTGGCCCGTCATACCGACGCGGCATACTGACGCTTCCATATGAGTAAGCGCGGGCGGATCTAAAGGCATGCAGTACAGCGAACGCCTAAAATAAATTAACGTGCCGCCCCCGCGGGCGACACGGTCGTTTCTAACGATGCAGTAATTCGCGATTCTCGGATTACGCATACTCGGTTTAAGCATCGTTTCCTGGATGAGGAAAACGTCAATCTGTCTATCGCGTAAAAAGTCAGCTACTAGATCGCGCTGTGTCCGAAGGGATCTCGCATTAAAAAACGAGAGGCAGAGACCGCGTGGCTTTACTTTATCAATTCCCGGAAATTTTAAAACTAGTATTTATGTGATTGTGACCGGACGAGGCACTGTACGGTGGCTCCGATAGCCGGAAAGCGCGCTAGGGCTTCGATGAGTTGTACCCCACGGGGGTTCTCCTCTACTAGGGCGTAAAAGGCGAGCACCTCCTGCATATCGTGTTCAATGAGAAGTTGCTCCATCCCGTCGAACTTGTCCGACAGAGATGATGATGGTGGAGCCTGAGTCGCCTTAGGTGGCGGCGCCAGAGGCCTTGAAGAGGCCTGAGGCTGAGGTCTGGGGGCCCAGGGGGCCATAGGGGCCCGCCCGAGTTGGGCCGCGCGTGGCACAGAGGGTGGCGAGCGCGGTGAGGTCGTGGGCGCGGGCGCTACCGGGGCGCGGGAGGCGCCCGGCAGGCCCAGGAAGGCCTCCACGGACATGAGAGGTGGAGGCGGATGGCGGGCGGCGGCTGCAGATGCCCTGGGCGCCTGCCTCGCCTGGCGGGGGCATTGTGTGCGCGGCGCGCGGGGACAGCCGCGATAGTTCGCGGGGTGACCCGCGTTACCGCAGAGCACACAGCTGGGAGGGTCGCGAGTTCCAGGAGTGCGCTCGCACTCCTTCGTGGCGTGGTCACCCAGGCACTTGACGCACCTGGGGCGAAGATGACAGTTCTTCGCGGAGTGTCCATAACTCTGGCAGTTATGGCACTGCGAAGGGATGTGGGTCTTGCGTGGGGGCTCAACGGTGATCCCGTTGAGGCCACACACAGACGTAAGAGAAAAAATGGCCTTGCCCTCCTGCGACCGGTCGAGGATGGCAAGAACCATGTTGTATGGGGCGCGAGTGCGTGGGTGGCACATACGATGTACGCATTGGATAGTTCTTCTCCTTAAGGGAGAGGGTAACTTCCTCGACCGAGATTTCGGCCGGGACACGGCGTAACACGACACGCAGGAGGCGCTCGTCTTCTAAAGCGTACGTAAAATACGCGAGTTTAGCTTCAGTTAGAAAACGAATTAACGCGCGGTGGTCGTCCGACGTAGGACATTTGACACGAATGCCCGCCGGCGTACTAAGGGCATTCGTGTAGTTAATGTTGCGAGTCTTGAGACTGTTGGAAATCGAAGTCCATCGGGACTTGTCCTGTATCGTAACAGGCGGCGGCGGACGCGGCTTCCTAGGTGCGGAACCCGGAGTGAGCGAGACGGAACTATTCACGTTCGGCTTACGCGACGGTGTAGCCGAGGTCGACGGCACGCGAGCGCCACCTATGTTGGCGACTTTTTTTGGGCCTACGGGACCCGAATCCGTCGGGCTGGCCGGACGACGCCTACTGTGTGAGACGGTCGTATACCCGTCCTTGTCTGTCGGCGCTGAAGGCGCGGGAATCGCGGACGAGGTCGCGGACGCGGTTGAGTCGGACGTAGTCTCGTCTAACTCCATCTCGGAGCCGGACTCCGAGCTGGAGCTTTCTATCGGTGCCTCGAGTAGGCCTTTTTCGCGAGCATCGAGAGGCGATTGCGGCGAGAGAGAACTAAAAGAGTTCGCGGTTGGAACGTTCGCGATGTGTGGAGGGCCCGCGGAGGGCAACGCAGTCCTAACTACGGATTGAATTTCCTCATCGTTGAGGCCTTTTTCTGAAAGAATCTGAAGGAGCGCATTCCTATCATACGTTGCTAGCGAGTCCATCGCGAGGACTGAGAGGGAGGGGCCGCGAGAACAACCTCCCTGCCTTAAGGGTAGGGGGGCACGCCAACGGTAATCTAACGGGCTATCCCGAGCCCGGGCCAAGAGAAACTGTGGGCGAATGTGCAATGCCTCACAGGGGGGTCCTAACTTGCCTAGGGGGAGGCCCTAACAAGCCCGAGGCCGAGAACGCAGACCGGTAAACCGGGCTACGCCCAAACAGACACCCGGGGATGGAAAAGGGGAAAGGGAGGGTGGGAGGGCGACACCTGGACTAGACTAGGCGACCTCGCCAAGGCCTAGCTACCCAGGCCCGTCTACCAGTGCAGGAGGCCGCGGGGCCTACAGCGAGCGGGTAGGGCGCTCCAACCTCCTTACGTTTGCACCGAGAGGTTTCCGGAGGTTGGCCAGACGACTGGACTTGCAGCCCGGGTTTGCACTGAAAAGTGCAGTTTGATACGCTCAAAAATGGAGCGCCTACGATCGATATCACTGCTTCAATACGAAAACCGGACAAAAAACGCGGCGACTCAAAAGTGACTACGCGATCGAAGCCGAAGCACGAAGCACGCAGCCGGAGATCGGACCGAAAAACGCGCGAAAAACTTCGTAAAATAACGATCACTTTTGAGAACGGAGCGCACGTCTGACTGGTGCGGCGGCACAAATCAGACCCTCTTTCTTTCATCGCTGTGTCAAGAATCGCATTTGAAATATAACCTATTGATCAACTTTAGTTATGGTAGTCCGGTGAAGCTGCAAAGACATTGCTAGGCCAATAGCATAGTCAGTTCAAAACGAAAAACTTTAGTAGGGTAATCAATAAAATATTATCAGCATTGTTTTAACATCTACCCCCTTCCTAGTTAAAATAAATTTTAAAAGACTTGTGTAATTATATATTTCCATACAAAATATAACCAATCCTACATTCAAAGTTGTTAAAACATACCATAGTATTTGTAAACTCACCGAATATCCTGTGTCCTCCTTGTTGTCACCGAAAATGTATGCTCTCGGCTTTAAAGGTCTTTCTATTTTAGGTAGAAATACCTAACCTGGTAACAATGGATCTTGAACTAACTAGCAATAAGCAATGCATCTAGTTAACGTATCCCTATTTACATACTAAACAGTTTTAACAACGTAGAAATGATTTCCAGATAATAAATACTCTTTCTTGTATATCGCCGGTACTGTATTTTGTGAGGATTTTTTTTGCATATTTATGTGAATTAGTGGGCGCTCAGTGGTCGACATTCGACCATAGTTATTTAATTTTTTAAAGTTTGAACTTTATTAGGATTCTTTTGTCAAAGGGTATACTTCTATAATCAAAGGTTTTCATCATGGCTACTCAGTTATTTGCCATGATCTCTAATTATACAAACATTTTTAAAAACCTATGTGTAAATTGAAATTAATTATAAATTTGAAACAAAAATCACGTGGTAAAGCTCTCAAATTTTAAGCAAACATAACTTCATGAAAATAAAGAAATTTATCGCAACCCATGACACAATTTTCAATTAATTTTACACGACACCATGGCGTGATATTACTGGGTGATATTGAATTAAATGTAGTTTGTTCATTATGAGAAATAGTGATATGCCCAGAATCATCGTTTGGAAAAGTAATGGATCCACAATACAATCAAATGGTGAATCCAAGACAAATATGTTTTTGAGACTACCATTAGCTTTTGAAAATAAATTCTTTTTTGTTGCTACATGAGGTTGAATTGCAATGTTGTACCCACGGAGGACTAAGTCATCGATTACTTTTAAGAACAAAATTCTTATTTTGATTATAAAAAGTATTATTTGGCTCATTTTTTTATTAAATCATCATTTGACGTGAGTTCACCATAAAAAATAATAAACATTACAATAATATTTATATTTTATAATATCATTGTTGAATGTAGGATGAAAAATTGTAATTGGAACGTAAGAGTTAAAAAATACATACAGTCGAGCATAACAACCTCCTTCACAACCTTTTTTGAGGTTCGTAATTATTGACGGCTGTCAAACTGTCGTTTTCATTTACATGTGTGTATATGTCGTGTAAAATTTAAGCATTACTCAATGCTTATTTTAATTAATTTAATGTACTTCTAATGCATTTTATATAAAATAAATAGCTTTCTGCACTTCTCCGCCATATAAACTTTAACTATGCCAAATTTCAAGTTCACCCGTTGACAGGAAATTGGTTAAAAAGGTGTACAATTTTTTTTCTTCACGTATTAATATATAGATATAATGGCGAGTAGATAAGTAATATCAATTATGTTCATATCTCCCAGAAGTTACATAGAAGGTTGTATGTCGTTAGATATAAAGACGAATCAGAAATATGAGTACGTTGAACTGTAATTATTCAATGTAGAAAAAACCTAAGGAAAGAATAGGAAATGAATAATTAATCATGTACTATGTATTCAAGTTATTAATATTCATAACTTCAATGCAAACGTAACTTTTTTCGACATTTCACCTTAATTTTGCATAATTAATTTATGTATATTTCATTGAACAAAAACCCCATTGAAACTAGAAAAACTGAAACGTAAAAAACTCATTATCGTTGCTGTTTGTGCAGTGAAATAGATCGAAATGATAATGATGATTAATATAAGGATATAGATAGGTATTCGTGATCGTGCAGAGACGCAGAGAGACGACATGTGTTGTAGTTTATTGGGTCAAGATCGGTCGGGTTGCGGTAAATTAACCGCGTTCAATTGATACAAGCTCGCGGCGGCTGTCAGAGCCTCTGTTCACACAAACGCTTTTTAATTTATATAGTAAATAACCAAGTATTAAAAACGAATGGACACTTTTTCCATTTCTTTGTTTCTATGACGTTTGACTGTTATGAATTTTAAATAATGAAGTTGTGTAAATATAATAAGATACAAAAAGCAAATAACAAGTGACGCCCCTCTCCGTGAGCCAGCCATAAACGAATGTAAAATTATCTATGCTTATAAAAATACTAGCTGACCCGTGCAGCTTCGTCTGCACTAAATCGGTTATTACCGGTTTCAAACGCTAAAAATTTTACTATACTTAAAACCCGATTGCAGCAGCACCTACCGTTTCTAATTGTGAATCCAAACTATCCAGGGACTCACTCTCAAACATATACCCAGTTGGTATTTGAGAAAGATTTTTTTAAATAAACCTAGAACGTGTTACATTAATTTAAATTTAAACATTCGTTTAAATTACAATTTCGTTTACACGCATATTTTTCAACTTTTTTGACATGCTATTATTGAAGTGAACTTTCTTTACAATCGTTGTGGTTTGAAAATCAATGAAAAAAAATGCTTCATGATAAATAGACAAACACATACATCAATATAATTTAGACGATTAGATTTTATTTTTATTCAACTGATTGACAATATTGCGTAGAAACGTCATGTAGTCGTAGCGTAATTATAGCATACTGTACATGTGCATTAAACGAATCAACGCAGATGTCACACGGTAATCTTTTTGTATTTTTTTAAGAACCATAAATATAGCTTAAATTACTAGCTAATGTGTCTGTTATATATAGCAAAAAGAAAAAATTACCAAAATCCGTCAAGAATTTGATCAACTTACAATTACTATTACTAATATTACTAATACTATTTATTACTAATAATAAATAATTACTAATATTTACAATTTTTCGCTTTCGTTCGTTATCCTGGAGAATCCTTTGCGTTTTATGTAAAAAGTATCCAAGATGTAAGTCTATAAAGTTATCACTGTATCAAGTTACGTCAAAATTGGGTCAGTACTTTATTTTAATAGGTTTGGGTGTTGATGCGCTCTTGTCACCAAAATCTTATTAAAAAAAAAACCCTTTGTTTAATAGTTTTTTTTTTATTGTCTACAAAACTTGGCCTAACAATAACGAACACAAAAAAAATATCCAATTTATTTCTGAATTTATGCGTGTACATACATTATGCAGATTCATTTTTATATATAAGATGTACCACGAAAAGATAAACCGACCGATTTTCTTGTCGATAATTCTCGATGAGTGGGTTGTTTTCCAAACTAGAATTCATAAGCGCTTTCTCAGGGTCTAAACTGAATAAAGTATTTTTCATATCATTGATTTAATCTGAAAATATAAACACACCATATTTATCACATATAGCAACCGGGAGTTCTTTAACTCAGAGTTCACTGCAAATTTTGTTACTATGATAGAATTAGAAAAAAACGAGTGTTTTTGTACTCCATTATAAAGAGAACCTTATCTAACCGGCACATGGCCTCAAGTCTCGTGTCCGCACTCTGCACTGTTAGCGAAACTGCTATGATATTGTCAACAAGAAGCACACTCCAGGGCTCAGTCAAGTTTTTGTCCAAGTCTGGTAACCAGACTTTATGTTCCCGAGAACTATTCATACTTATATCGAATCCAGGACGCGAAAAGTAAATGCATTTTGCAAGTCACATTGTTCGAACAAATTCATTTGTATTGTAGGAAATACATTCGTGACCAGTTTAATGTCGGTTTGGAAAAAATCCTTATTAAAGAATCAGACCTGCAAAGACTTGGTACAAAATTAGACAATATTGTCAAGTAGCAAGTACGCGGATTGTTTAGGCAATATTATTGAGTATACAAGAAATTGACTCGTATTTCTGAATGTAATATAGAATCCTTGCATAATCCTTGGGAGCGGGGTGGTTTGCCGCGGCCGAGAGCCCCGGTGTCGCGGTGACGTCACAGGTCAAGGACACATGACGCCGTGCCGCCGCCGACGCTGCGTCCTTGTGGGAGCGCGCGGGGTCGCGTGCCGCTGCGCCACGCGATTACGTCATCTTACCACCACACAGCATCGCATTATTGTCACAGTACAGTAACTCTGTTGCAATTGATTTTCGCAAATTAAATTAGACTTTTACCAACGTTACGCTCAATGATAAACCTGTCTACTTCACAAGGTTTCCACCTTCTAAGATGATAATAATAGAATAATATTTTTATTTATATTTTAATAAAAACTATTTCTACATAATATAATTCAATTTATGAATAAGTAACACTCTTATAGTTAATAGTATCACAGACAAGCTTCGGTTAGTAAAGAAAACCTAACAAAAATGCTAAAAAAAATTTAACAAGTTTTATTTGATCGTCAACAGTATAATTGGTTATTAGGTTATTCTACCATGCAACAATTTGGTTCAAATGGATTACGAATGTTGCGGCACCGGTCTCCAGCTGTAACACTATGTAAAGGTACGACTATGTGTAACAACCGCTATTTTAGCACACTTAGAGGTATTGATTTCCTTGACCAGTCGGTGTATATCGAATAACCAAGCGGTATGACAGGGATCTATACATCACTGTATCACAACCACCTTGCATATGATGGTAAATATATTAGATTAACTCTCTTCTAGTTTACAACATTAGTATTCGCCAGTATACATCCAGCTACCGAGAGACTTTTAAGGTTGTAAGTTTAGAATGATATCGACGATCATGAATGGATCTGCTGATTTCCCGGTTGTAGTCGTTGTTCTTGGATAGTATTGTATCTGTGCCACCAATCTCAATATCGTCATTTTGTCGTGCTACTAAAACTTGACAAATAAATAGTAAAATATTGATACCTTTCCCCTTATTAATAATATTAAAGAAATTGAAAATCTTTATCTTTAAAAAACATTAAATTAAAAGGCTTTTCTTTGTTCCAGCTCAACTAACTTCTAAATAACAAATTTCTAGAACAGTTTCGAGTCTTAAGAAATAAGATTATGGAAAGATATTCCCTCCGCCATCACTGCACTTGTTTCTAAATCTGTCAAAAGCTACACTATCTATTTTTAATGTCGATAGAATTGTTAAATAAGAGAAGATATGAGTTATCGCCGTCAAGTATACACTTGATATTCATTCTGTAGCATTCGTTCCTCACAGAAAAGAGAGAGTTAACAAGAAGATGTATATAATTAATCAAGTCTTCCATCGTTCGTTTGTTTGTCATAATTTACTATTGTGAATCTAAAAGTATTCAACCAAATGATTTAAAAAAAAACTAAAAAATATTCGCAAAGATGTCTCACTGACTTTAGTGTTACCATGACGCTTAATTTGTATGCATCGCAGTGAACCCAAATCGCGAGCCATAATTCCAACTGTGACGTAATCGTATTGTGACCTTAGGCTCAAAGAGCCGGAATTATAAGTTGTCACCATTGAAGCGATAAAGCGCTTTCCATTCAAGGACTATAATATAAATAATCAATTCGTGCAAGAACTAAGCTGCTTTACATATAATGTAACATTATACATAAAGTTTTTAATCTTTGCCACTAGTTAATCTATTTTATACAATAGTATTTAATAGAAACACGTACGTAGATAATTGAGTGACTGATTATTTAAGAGCTTTTCTTGGAATTGAAGTCATCAGCTCGACGTCAATTTGGCCAATGAACTAGCTCGAAGATAATTCGCAAGAACATTGTATGAGTACTATTATTTGATTTACAGAGTTTAGCTTTGTTAAAAAAGAGAGAAAATGAACTGATTAAAGGTTGCAATAACAATTATTATTAACTCACGATGACTAAATGATAACCCGGTCACAATAACATGTCAGTTCGGTGAAGCAAAACATTTTCAAGAAACCATTGTATTGTCCTAGTGTATTTTTAATGCTCATTTGGCTAGTTACTACAATTAAGTTAAAAATGTATCGCCAGAACAAAGCAAAATATTTATAACCATCTTATGCCACAACATAACATGACATCTAACTTACAAGGTGGTCCAACATAAACCAATAAATAAAAATGTGTAAACAGTATCTACATAACGCTAAGAGTTTCCAGAACATAAAGTATTTAGACAATAAAATATTCTCCGGCGCTCTCACTGATCGATCGAAACGCAACAATGTAAGCACTGTTACTTCACGTCGGTTTTCTGTCAGACCGTGGTACTACCACGGGCGAGTCGACTCATTCTTGCTGAAGCCTTCTTAGCTTCAACGTGGCTCTACAACCTACACCTGTCGTCCCTTTGTTAAGACAAAGTTATGATTCGCACATAATCCAAATTTGTCATATGAAAAACAACATCAGGTACAGCTCATTCTATCGATCTAAAAAAAGTAAACAGAATATAGATTCAATCACGTTACTTATCCTCTGGTCCTTTGTACGGTTCCAAATCACAATGGTATTATTTTTTCGCACGAGCAAATTAATATAAAAAAAAAACGTGAAAGAAATCCTAATGAAGCTCAATTCGTTATGTTGAACCCAAAACAATATGCAGTAATGTATGTAAATAATTACGTAAAAAAAGTAAAACCTTCAACGTTCAATTGAATAAGGCTTGGCAATAAATATTTATTCCTTTAAAGAGGTTATGGACACGCATGACGCCACACAGCACACACACACACACACACACACACAGCTATTCGAACAGATGTAGAACACAAAATAAATGACTATGCATTATCGAATACCTTATAGTGAGTGTTCGATGGTGAGTCACAGCTGAGCATCGACAGTTACTATTCAACTCTATCCTGAGCAGCTCAGAGCAATCGTCACGTACGATGGCTATAACATTTACACAAAGACTCTTGCGTATTTAATTATTCTACTGAGTATACTGCTTATCATAGACCTATTT
This sequence comes from Antheraea mylitta, assembly GCA_014332785.1. Classification (NCBI taxonomy): domain Eukaryota; kingdom Metazoa; phylum Arthropoda; class Insecta; order Lepidoptera; family Saturniidae; genus Antheraea; species Antheraea mylitta. The sequence goes on from JACEII010000022.1 coordinate 6,902,131, forward strand.
TGATACGTAGAATAGTAATTTTGAACTAATCTATTAAAGAAAATGGTTTTTTGTTACAATCTAAATTTCATAGAAAGCTTTAATTGTAGGAATTAGAATTGTCATTACCAAAAACATGTTTGATCGATTTGGTTTCATCACGATAGTTATGACTTTGGACGTAGAGTACTGCCATACAAATCAGTAAATAACAACGTGTAATAAAATATTCCACTTCCAAACGATTCTATAGTAGATGACCTCAATATCGGGAATGTTAGTCGGTAGTACAACATCAGCCTTGAAGCAATTCACACAGATAATTACTCTGATTCATTCACCATAGCCGCATTACTGACTTATCTAAAACTGCTGGCGATTTTAACCTTTTATGAATAGAACGAAATAAACAAACAAACAAGCCGATGCGTTGAAGCACAACGACATAGTTTTATCTTTCCTATTTATAGCATTACTCTAATCATATTCAACATTATTTTCATACAAACTCGACGTATCAATATAAACATTAAAACCCAATGTCTATTTACCTATATATTGGCTAAAGTAAACAATGTAGGGCTCTTGGAAATACTGGAACCTGTTAATAACACCCCCGGGCTAGTGCAAGGCCTTACCGCGGACTCGCCGGAAATAACTCGACCATTACTGGCGTACACCAATATTAAATACTTCAACACGAATGTCTATTTATAAATTTACATATTGTGCTATAAAACATATTAATAATGAAGTAATAAAAATAATTCAATTTTATTGAGGGCTGTGTAAATCGATGTAGTTGGCAAAAACTCGACTCCGCAGTGTGTTCGTCTGATGCGTTCTTGATCAAGTAAACTGAATATAGCAAGTCACTGTAATATTGAGACAAAAACTTGTCGTCAGATAGTGATGACAGAAAAACGCCTGACGCTATTTAGGCAATACAAGATCAATATTGACTTATAGAAGGTTCAATGATCCTCTTTATATATTACTCGAAATTGGTTTTGTTGGTATGTGACATCGTTTTGCGAGAAACGAAAAGAATGGTATCTTTACTAACAACAAATATAGAAGTTTTTTTAGCAACCAATCTTCTAGTACATTATTACTGCCATTATCTAGTAGGTAACGATATTACAATTGTCTTGTGATAATTTCAATATTCTAATAAGATGGTGGCCCCCTTGTTAGAACTTGCCACGGAGTTTTTGTGGCAAGTCAGAATCCATGGTCTGTGGTATTATTTCCCATCCACTTCACGTGTGAACAATAACCAAACTATATACTTACGTATTATATAACAATATATGATATAACATATAATTTACAACACCACCAATATTAGATAATATAGAGCCGATAACATAAGATTATGAATAAAATATAAGATCCACTACATGAAATTACAAGATCCCGTCAAAAACTCAAATCTTATATTAAAACCAATAAAGAGTTATGTTTGTTAAATGTATTGAACATTTATAAAACAAAATAAACATGGCTTTTCCAATACGATAGATTAAATATTCCGTTATACTCTTTGTTAGAAATACTAATTTCTAATTTCCTTTGAAACATATTTACCAACAAATTAAATTTACACTTATATAAGATTAATATTGGAAAAACGAATCAAACTTATATGTGTTGCTCTGTAAATATAGAAAGTTTATCAGTTATATAATCAATTACCTACAACTACGCAAAACGCCACTATTAAATTATTTAATAGAAAAACCTGCCTGTAAACATAAAAACTACATTACAAATTTATTTTTAAATTTTTTCTTCATTCAATTTGTCTTTACTATTTTAGATTGTACTTTGACATGACATTACGTTTAATTTTATCATACTTGATTTATTGAAAGGTTTGTAACCGAAATGTAGCGAAACTCCGTGGCAACATTTTAGAATTATATTTTCTTTACATTTATTTAAATGATATGGAATTTCCATATCCAATTAAAATTTGATATCTGTGATGAGTAGCGTAATTACAAATATCCTGTTAAAATAGCGCAACCTAAATTACATAAACGCAGAACCGAACACCGAGTTTCACTTTCCGGTGTAATATATTAAACTAATTCAGAATTAGTACGTAGCAACGTAAAATGGAACGTTCCCACGCGCTCGCGGAATCTCGCCGCGCCGCCCTCATTCATCAAATTACAAACCGATGTCAACTCGATATTTCAAGGAATATAACTTTATATCGCTTCTAAGATCATAACAAACAAATTAAGTCGTGAACTTGCTGATTCCAGTATGTAGTTGTTGAAACATAACGACTTCTGTGAAATGTTTGCAACTACTTAAATTCGCAGCGTGGAGTGTCAGTGGGCGGCGATACTCATTCCCTATGGTCACACAGAGAACATACAATTCTAACAAAAACGTATTTTGATGTGAACGTTAAATTACGTTTCTAAATTTATACCACTTGATTGGGTTATATAATATAATACCAACGGAGTTTATGAAGTATCTACGTTTAGAATGTGTAAAATTTAGTTGCATTTTATATATTATGAAATTGATACATTATGACCTAAACTATTAACGTGCTGTATGATCATTTATGTGGATATTATTATAGTTTACAAAGTATTTTAGTTGAAATCATCTAACAGATTTAGGATGAATGATATCACCGAATACGGTAATAAGTTAAGGCTAGTAAGAATACAGCAAGGGGTGCTTCGCGACCTATTAGGAACTAACCAAGCAACTCTTAAAATACATGTCCTATAACGATATTATAGTCATTACAATGATATATCAAGAATGTATTTTAATCGCACAAACACTGAAACAGCCATCAGACGGGAACGTGTTTATATCAGTGACGTGTAATGGATCTCAATAGGTTTATTTCGGAATCAATCTAGCATTAGATCTAATGAAGAGTCAATAAACTGCGTGACCTGTGGATGTCAGATTGCAGATAATTATATATCTAGCTAGATCTCGTAGAACGAGCGCTATAAATAGATTTACAGAGACAGACGTTTACGTTACAGATATAAAAAACAAGTACCTAACAAAACTCGCATAAATTCTAGGAGGTTACATTCTGTCTGAATATTTTTTTTATTTAATACTAAGTGCGTGCCTCACGCCTGAATTATAACATTATTTTTAAAGAGTTTTTATAAAGCTTTTTAAATGTTTTATAGTTTTATCTAAGTATTTATAGCAGGCCATTTTTGTTAAGAATGTTATTTACCGAATGAAACCAAATCATAAAGGACTAATTTATTTAATTTTGATAATTTTAAGCTGTGTTTACTGTTTTAGGACTCATACCGAAGTTTATATTTCTTGATGTTAGCTAATATAAGGTAATTAATTTTTTGTGTGTCGTCTAGTTTGTGAACCTAATAAAAGAAATGATGGATTTTTTGTAATTTTGTTTTTTTTTTCTACTACTTTTATGATGAACAATTATACACTGCATTATTTTGGTTATATGATTCATGTACAAAATTGGAGTTATTTCGCATAGATTTATATAACTTCTTAATGTCACGCCATAAAACCTGGTCAGGGAAAATAGACTTAGGAATTTATAAAAAGGTAAATCGGTTCAGTAATTTTCAAACCATAGGCTATTTAACGGGAAAACTGATAGACATTGATTTTCTTAATCTATAAAGAAGTAGATACTATAAGGTTCTATGAATAAGTTATCAAGTTGTTTTCGATTTCAATTATTTTGGTGTCCCCGTGTCTTGTTTCCTGTTATAGTTTACACAGTGTACATAAAAAAGAAATATTCTTTATGAAATATAGCAGTAAAGAATCAAAATCAAACGAGCACTGTAAACGAATCGTTTGCGTCATACGAATTGAAAACAGTTAATAAAGAACGTTGATTTATTCGTTACTAATGGCAAATAAGCTTCATAAAAACAAGATATCAAGTGGGTTGGCTCCGCGCGTACTCGATGCTCCATCAGGGCCGTCTGACCTACGGAGATATAAGTCGCGCCGTAAACTGAACTCAGATTTACTGGCGGCTCTAATGGACGCTATCACACCAACACGCCATCTCGAGGTTACCAGGTTACGACAGCACAGTTACCAACATTGTAAACTGTAAGTTATTTTATACAGCCCTAGGATACACAGGATATATACTGTTATACTAAATTATCCTTTAATCTTGATAAACTTTGTACATTTGTTCTTGGAACGAAGAGATGGAAGTTTCTAAATTAAATACATGGGAAACTAATGTATGTGAATATAATATTATATCAAGTTCTTGAAAGTGGAATTAATAAATAATCAAGACCTATATTTATTTCGACGGACATGGATTTAAATCGATTTCGGTAAAGTAAAATGTCGAAGAGATGAGAAGGTGAACACCAGATCTCTGCAGACGACCTCGCGCGCCCGACGACAAGGCAGTCCTAACCTTTGATTGGGATCTACATATATTAATACTTTTTTTTTCTATCTGATTACGCTATTGATCCAGCAAGATCTTAACAGCTTCACCGGACCACTTTTTATAACAAAAGACTCTAAAATGCAGTTGCACCTGGTGAATGTATAGATGGCGCTTTGACCCCGCCCAAGGCATTTTCCCTCTGCTCTGAATGGTTGTCTAGTATAAATCACGATACAATATTCGTCTCTTTGAATAATTTTCTTGATAATCTTGACATAAAATTGTAATAAAAAAATAAGTTTAAATGAAGATTTAACGAATTATTCTTTAAACAATATATTATTATTGCAATTACGACAAATATTAACAACTAGTTTGCTTCCGGCGAACATATTAGAATGGCGTCTCAGCTATGCTCCGATTGGTCTAACACAATATAATAAAATAACATTAAATATTAATAATACGACATCCTTACATAATACTGACATTAGAGTAAATTAGACTGTATTAAATTACGATTTATCAAACTATTCGTTATAATTAACCAATTTCTTCAGTTATATAACCGAGCATCACTCGGTTCAGACTATTTTCCCCCGATATGCATAATATCCTAAAATTATGTATATATAAAGAAATTTCGGCTGATCAATTTGTGTATTATGAAGAAATATATAAAATGTCAATGATATTATTTGTAATATCATTGATAAAATGTATTTAAATATAAAATTCTTATTCCATGTATATGAGTATCAGGGCAACCCCAGAAAGCAATAAAGCATATGTAACTGCGTTCATTAACATACAAACAGCGCGGCGTATTGGATATTCGCGTACAGCTGGCAGTGACTCCGCGATGCACCTAGAGGGAACCAAGTATAAAGAGATATCGATATTTATATCGGTACGTAATATAACAACGTCGCTTGCATCGGAACAGTCAACGATATATCTGGAGACGAACCGTGACGAAGCGAAACAAGTCTAATCAATTATAGTCATCACACGTCAAACTCTAACTCATTTGAATTAATACCCTTTTATATTTTTCACATCATTAATTTTATTGCTTTAAATATACGTAATAAGCAAATATACATAAATATACGATTTCGAGTAATACGTGTTTAAAGTTTTGAAATAATCTTTGTTACAACATTTACTCAGGAAATCTTCCTCTGTTTCTTATTATCCGAGTTAACAATATATGAAACAATTTTCATTTCAGCTACTAATAAAACTTGCTCAGAGGGTGTCAATAATTTATTGTGTTGCAGTGAGACGTAGCAATGCCCAATCAACTCCAGATGGAAGTTAATTTTTTTTTCGAACTGACTACGCTATTGACCTAGCAAGGTCTTAACAGCTTCAGCGGACTACTCCAGGTGGAAGTGTAAATTAGCGTCCTTCCTAATATTTCATAACAGATTTTCTCAAAGTAACGCCTTCGTATTCAAATATCAATATCGTAACAGTTTAAATACTATATACTCTTGTATTTTTATATTCAGTATTTCTGTAAATAGTAAACTAAAAAAGAAATCGTAAGGGTCACCTGATGTTAAGTGATCATAACCGTCCATAGACATCAGCAACACCAGATGAGTCGCAATGCGTTGCCAGCATGTGTTGGTGGGGCAGGGCTGGGGAGGGGGGAGGTGGGCCTCCGATGCTCTCACTAACCGAACGAAACGCGACAATGAAAGCACTGTCACTTCACGTCGGTGTTTCTGTGGGTCGGGTGGTACTACCCTGGGCGAGCCGACCCATTCATGCTGAAACCATGTATAGCTTCAGCGTGGCTCTACCACCTACAAGATTGATTACAGAACATACAAGCAAACTTTTCTATATTTAGTTTTTTTTTTATATTAAGATATCGATAGTGTTTTGTCGATGTTATATATCTTTCAATACTACACCGCACTACGCTGCGGTTGCCAATTGCGGTTCATTTACTCTCGGCACAAATTACAAGGTTACTTCATCAATTTTATTGATATATGTGTATATACGAGTGTTCGTATATATAGTTATAATATCTGTGTGTACACGCACATGTACTGACATCTTAATTTGTATCTTAATCGTAGTACAGATGTAGTGGCAGTGCCCCCGCCAAGTCGAGCGAAAAGCGGTACAACGATACTATCCTTTTCTCGAAACAATTCAGTCAGTCGGGTACTTCTCGCCCACCCTTGTGGGGGCGTGCGGGGAAACGGCCTCAGGGATGCCCCTCTTGCCGTGGCATCACTCTCCCCCCGCTATGACGGGGGTGTATTTCTGATAGGGATTTCTTCCCGTAGGTGCGTTACGCCTTGTCGTTTATTCTGTTAGGTGTTTCGTGCTCTCGGTGAAGCAGCGCATGGCGTCCTTCGCTTTCTCCCTGTACTCCGCCTTGATTTTCAGGGCTTCTTCCGGGGTGGCGTGTTCCGTTTTGCGGTCAAGTTCTTCTTTGTATTGGGCCAGTCTCGTCTCCAGCTCTACGAGCTGAGCTTCGCCTTCGGTGTGGCGCTTCTTCCTCCTAGGCTTTCTGCCTTTCGGAGGGCGGGGAGGGGGGTTGGCAGGGGCCATGAGGCTCGCTTCTGCTATCTCCTCAACTGCTATCTGGGCCGGTCTTGTGTCTCTCGAGGGCGGTTTGGGCTTGCTCAGCCGGGCGATGGTCCCAGCCCGGCGATTTCGTAACTCTTTTCTAAAAATCGGACATCTTTTGCCGTCGTTCGCTGTGTGGGCGCCCCCGCAGTTCGCGCAGTTCGCCGGCACATCACGTGGACGGTCACATTGGCGGGCGGAGTGTTCGCCCCCGCACCGCACGCAGGCAATCGGTCTATGGCACTGGTGGGATGAGTGCCTGAATTGCTGGCACCTGAAGCATTGTGCCAGCTGGCGTTCTCCTCTCCATGCTTCGATTTGTACTGGCATCAGCAGTAGGTTCGTGACTTCATATATCGCGGGGGTGAGCCCGGGAGTTCTCTTTAGGACTACATGGAAGATGCACCCGGGTCTTCCTCTGCGTCCGTTTATTTGGCGTGCAAATTCGACTGTGAAGCCCTTTTCTTGTAGCGCTCCGACAATCGTCTCAGGATCTGTCCCGTTCGGTTGACCACGAAAGGCAATCTTCAGGCCTTGTTGAGAGTAGGGCGAGTAGGAGAACCAACTCAGCCCCTCCTGCCTTTCGAGGAAGTCTTGTGTCACGCGGTATTCTTCTGCGTCTTGTGGTAGGAATCTGACGCCATTCCCGTACGCGCGAACGTTGGAATCGCGTCCCAACCTGTCCGCCAACTGTCGGAGTTGCGCAGCCCAGTTGGGCAGGCTCTCTACAACAATCGGCGGGAATCGCGAGCCCTTCGCGTCGGGAGAGGCGGGCGTCGACTGTGTTGCCGCGGTCGCGGTGGCAGCACTGTCGTTTTTAGGGTTCCGCGGGCGGACCGGAATCGGTTGCGGATTGTGCGCAGATGGCGCTGCGATCGACGCATACGAGGGCTGCTCACGGGCAGCCCTTCGCGACGGAGCGGCGGCGGGCGTGGGTGCGGACGCCTGCTTCGCTGGCTTCTCGGTGGAGATGTGCGGCGTAGTCGTTTGTTCAGGCTTCTGGATGCAGGCTTTCTTCGCTTGCGGTGGCTGGCTTTCTTGTACAGGAGGCTGTGTCGCGCGGTCGAACGCGGGCCCAGCTTCGGGTTCGCTGCGCTTGCGGCGCAGCGCTCGACCGAGCGGGCTGGTCGGCGCGTCGGAAAATGCTGGCGGCGCGAGCTTGCCGCGGGCGGCGCTTGCGAGCGCGACGGCGTCAGTCGCGGAAGGCAATTTGCCCTCAGCTGCGGCTTCTTGGACGCGAAGGAACAGCGCCATCCAACGAAGCATCCCCTGCGACAGAGCCCCAGCTAAAATTAGCTGGGCGAGAGTGAGAATATCACTCTCGTATGCTTCCGTCGCAGCGGACGCCCCGCCGGGCAGCGGCTGCCGCGCATCCGGAGTCGGCGTACGAGGAGCAGGCACGGAGGTGCGGTGTCCGGTGTGCGAAGCGGTGGTCTGATTAGATGAGGCGGCGGGATCCGTAGGCTGGCTAGGGGTCGTCGGGAGGCGGTCTGGTTGGCCCTGAGAAGGGCCTTTTTTGTTCGTCGGCTCGACGCAGGAGGCGGAGCGGACGAGGAAGCGCTGTACTTGCGCATCGTCGCGTAGGTCGGAGCACGGGCTCGCGGACGACCTCGAACGCGGTGACGACGGAGCCGTCTAACAATTCAGGCTATTTTCGACCCCTTATAACTTCGTTGTGGATAAAAATAGAGGTCACTTTCGTACAAACAGGCATTGTATAAACAAGGTATATTTCAAATTATATTCAATTTGAACCAGTAGTAAGAATTATAACTAGTCAAAATTTCTTAATTTTGTCACTCACTGACTAACCAATCCTCAAAACTTTGAGGCACTTCTAGCAAACATAGAAGTTTCAAATTTAAAATACAGTTAGCGTTTAGTGGATAAATCAAGGAAAAACTAAAATATTTTGAAAATTCGGTCCACCTTATGTATTTAGAAAACAAGAAAATGGCTTGAAATTACTTCGAAAAAGGGATAGTAGGGCTGTGCCGCTTTTTTGTTCGACTTGGCAGTGCCCCCAAATACATATAAGTGTTTTTTCATGCAGATAGTTTATATTCCACACATTTTACTATAACACATCACTAGGTGACCCTAGGTTATTTTTTCCCTACTGTTATGAAAATATTTATTGCATTTTATATTTAATAAGTCCATAGTAAACCACTAATTTGTTACTTTTGATAAAAACTAATGAAGGACTTGTCGCTTATCCTACAGAATTATTATAAGTGCTGAAATTTCTAAATTCTGTACGCAATAATTATTTTTGGATATCCTAACGTCTCCACTTGTCTGAACGATTACCAGGAATCAAGATCTGTATTGCAATATTAAATAGTTACGCGCTATCGCCAGACCTCCCGCGTCAAATACACATATGAACAGTATGGTAACTGTGTACATCCAGCTATCTAGCGGCCCCTAATGTAATCTTGTTTTACACAATTACCGCTTGAAGTTCTAACAAGTAATCTAATATTTTTTAATAAATACTCCTGTGGAAGTTATTATACAGTTGTTTATTTAATTTACTGGCTAGGAAATTTGTTTATTAACTTTTATAAAATTTGTTAATTTTTTTATAAAAATGTAAATATTATTTTTCATATGAAGTTAACCCTAAACGAAAGAAATAATAATATTAAAGTATGATGTGTGCATGTTAACCCTAAACGAAAGATATAATAATATTAAATATGATGTGTGCATGTTACGTTTTCTTTTCATCCACAACAAAACATTATATATCCGACGACATTTGACATTTTCTTGATGATTCTTATGTGCAATTTCTAAAATAATTTCATGTGTAAAAATGGCATACATTCGATAATGTAGCAACAAACTTAGATCTTAATTATTGTTCTGCAGTTATAAACATGCTGTATTGCAATTTACCATTTAAATTATTTTTTGTCAATAAAAACAAAAATGTACGATATCGACACTCACTAAGTCAATTTTAGTTTTGGAATGATGTAATATTTTGTCTGCGAATCTATTTTTTTTGTTGGTGTGATAGTTATGGTAATTAATTGGAAATCTTTCTTTTACATAAAAACATTCTTGTATTGATTACTATGTACTAATTTTATTATAACTAAATAGAATACATTATTTACTGATTATTAAGAGATTTTTGGAATGTGTTCTAAATATAAAGATTCAAGTACTTCAGCATAATTTTATAATTAAATAAAAACTTATGACAGTAGGAACAAAAATATAACAACACCTTCTGATCAATCAGACCATTACAAAACCTTATATCAGTTGGATACAACAAAAAAGTAAATCTTCATGGACGACAATTGTCTTGAAAAAACTATAGCGATTAATTCCATTTGGAATAGATGGTAAGTACTTTAGTCAAAGTCAACGCCCGTAGATTTTTCGTATAAGCAACGAGACCAAATTATAAGTGTTCACATTTGCGCAGTTTTTTTTTCTTTTGACGGGAACTTTCCTCTGATTTATATTTTTTATAATTCCGTACATGTTTACCAGTCATATGAGTGTGACATTTTAAACACTTTTTGCAATTCTCAACTCAATACTGATTTTTTCATATATCTCGGTGAATATATTTATTGTTTTACTTTATGTCCCGGTAGTGATTCTTAAGATCTTTATAATGACATCCAAATCAACGTTAGCGAAATACTTCTCACGGTACATCAATTTATAATTTTACTCAACGCTAGTTTACAACAATCATACGCAGGTGCTTACACTAGCCTGATTAGGTCATACACGATCAAAATAAATACTGTGCAGCAAATATGTTTTTTTTTTTTAATATTTGATAGGTTTTAGTATTTAATCACAATCCCACCTGATGTTAAATGACGATATAGTTCTATATGGTGAAGACGCTAAACCTAGAGGGACTGGCGTTTAAGTGAAGTGCCGGAACACATACTATAGGTGTTTAGCTATAAAATTTTAACTAAAGGGTGGTTATCCATCCAGGCGGGTTTAAAAAGCCCTATTGCCATGCTATGATTTTTCTTTTTTTTATATTATATAGAAGACAAACGAACAGGTGGGTCACCTGTTGTTAAGCGATCACCGCCGTCCATAGACACTAGCAACCCTAGGGGAGTCGCACGTGGTTGCCAGCCTATGTTTGGAGGAGTGGAAATAAAGGGAGAGGGGAAAGGAGAAGAGAGGGGAGAAGGGTCTCCAGCGCTCTCACTGACCGAACAAAACGCAACAATGCATACACTGTTACTTCACGTCAGTTTTCTGTGAGAGGGTGGTGCTACCCTGGACGAGCCGACCCATTTCTGCTAAAAACAATAATAGCTACAGCGTGCCTCTACCACCTACTTGCCAGCTTATTCACAAGAATTCGAACCTACGTCCAACCGAAAACAGTAACTCCTAAATTATCATCGCTTCAAAACAATTGCTGCCACTGCTCTATCCATTCATACTTCTACCATTATTACCGCTTTATTAGTCTCATAGTTATAAGCGATATTCTGTTATGCACAGGTTTAACCTAAAACAGTAACTCCTGAATTATCATCGCTTCATAACAATTCCTGCCACTGCGCTATCCATTCATACTTCTATCATTATTACCGCTTTATTAATCTTATAGTTATAAGCGATATCCTGTTATGCACAGGTTTAACCTAAAACAGTAACTCCTGAATTATCATCGCTTCATAACAATTCCTGCCACTGCTCTATCTATTGATACTTCTACCATTATTACCGCTTTATTAGTCTCATAGTTATAAGCGATATTCTGTTATGCACAGGTTTGGCCTAAAATAGTAACTCCTGAATTATCATCGCTTCAAAACAATTGCTGCCAATGCTCTATCCATTCATAATTCTACATGATTATCGCTTTATTAATCTCATAGTTATAAGCGTATGGACTCGGTGTATAGTGGTTGCAATACAGTCTGATATAATCACCCAATCCCACCAACCGACAAAAATTCAAAAATGGCTAATAAAGCATCAAATCCAGAAATTACAACTATTTAACAGTTATAATGTAAACTAACATTATTAATTTACAAACGTAGAGGAAGATTTTAATTATCAGTATTGTCATTAATTTACCATAGCTTCATTGTTTTTTGTACATACTCCAAATTTGACTTTTGGAGCAGATATTTAATTATTTATGCAATCCATTTACTATTAGAATATTTATAATTACGAATCAGAATTCTTTCCGGTTTTTAATAATATCAGCGATATAACACCGATGTAACATATAGGGAAAGCAGCTCGTGAAAACTTACGTTACTGTGCATTGCGCATACAGTGTAACGCACATAGTGAGTGGAAGTGGCGCGCGTGTGTAACGCCCTCTCGAAACACTGCTCTATTATTGAGAACGGATCTCTTGCTTTTTACTCTGGTGAATGCTATTTTTCAGTACGAAAGCCACTTGTGGTTAAATCAACATACGATCTTTTTGAAACAGGAAAAGCAACTTACAATCTTTGTTTCATATTTCATTTGTTTTTAATCGATAACGAATCCCTGGTAAGAACTTTTCGCCAATATCTAACAGAATGGTTTATAAAAAAAGCAGTTAATTCCTTTAAATTTTGAAAGGCTTTGAAACTTTGAAAGCTGATTTTTGTAAAAGACAGACATGATACTAGAAACTGTGATAAACTGGTCGTTCAATATTTCAGTACTCGACAAAACTAGTAATATTTTTTTAGTTAATAGTGTTAGGTTTTAGAACAAAGATCCAAAGCATATTATTGTAAGTCTAAGCGTCATGCTAAACGGGTTTTGGCATTAAAAAAATATACAATGGAACAATATGTGAACGATGGTGATGTTTTGAATGCACTCCTCTAACTGTCCATCCACTAAAACAATTGCAACCTATAATTTATATTCAAAATCAAAAATTAATCAACAAAAAAAAATATGTTAGTCAATTTAGGCCCTAAGAAGGCACCTATGATCGTTAAAACTATCACTAGTTCGGAAAAGAGCCCCGCTCATCGAGAAGAATTTTAAGTATATGTATGTTAAGAAGATAAACCAGATCGAGAGTTCCGCCGGTTTTTCTCGATAACTGGGTTGTTTTTTCGAACCGGTGGTAATTTTGATTTTCATAAGCACCAGTGTTAGTAAAACCGTATTTAATTCGTATCAAGTTGTTATCTCGAGCAATTTACTTTATATACAACATTTTTAACGAGATGAAATTACATGTATCTGAAGAATTCCCCGGGGAACATCCAACCCTACATATCACACTGCACCCTTATTATGTACTTCACACTGTATTTTGTATAACAATAATGAAACGTATAGGGGAGTAACAAACTTAAAGACAGATTCGTAGATAAATGGAATTTTATCTTTTACTGTTAAATATCACATACCGTATTAATTTATATACCAAAATTGAATCAGGTTTATTTACGACACGGTAATTAAAAATGTTAATAAAAAAGACTTTACTAAAACGTATATTAAAATACGAAAACTAGAAACAGGAATCTATGCGCTGGTCTCGCATACAAGCTGGCGTTCATTTAACTAATACTAATATTCTTTGATCCCTTAAATTATAACCATTATCACTAAAAATACATTGAAATTTTGGTACACTTCGTTCTTAGTTCTTTATTTTCTAGACAATCAAAATTGAAGCCAACGCCTTATGATAGCAACCTTGTACTAGGGCATTTTAGTAATGTGAGGCTATCAACCTGCTAGGTGCGACCCGCACTATACCGCCCGCGTCCTACCGTCTACCCAACGCATCGCGCCGCTTCTCATCAGGTGTAGATTAATGCAAATCCATCATTTATAAGCAAGCAATAAGCAGTTAATAAGTTTGACATATTTGCTATTATTAAGCAATAGTTACTATGATTATCGACTAGCAACCGCGATTGATTTTGTAAAATACACTAACCGAGTTCACCCCTTTAGAAGCCTAACAGTTTAAAAAACTATTTGAAGTTAAGTACGAGTGCACGCCTGTGATTCCGAACCCCTAATAAATGTTCTAGATTTAAATTAAGGGTAAGTACAATGGATCCACAGATTTTAAATCATTCCGACTTAATTTATATGCAGATGTCGCCAGTTTATTTGCAAGAGTGCAACGACCCCGCAGCGTCGCGCGGCTGCAGTACATCGGCGCCGCCGCCACCGCTTTGAACCCTTTGTCTTGTCGGCGATAACAGATGACTCGAACTGAGAAGTATTATAATAGGCTACTGATTAAGAAGGAAAACGATAGCGTCATGTCATAACGTAACATTTACGATGTAAATTATTGCTTGAACATTGTTATCGCATGTCTGTGACCCTTCTAAATATATGCTATCGGCTATTCATAATTATTCTTGGAATCTTCAGAAGTCATAATTGAAATTTACAACCATCTCAAATAAGAAACAATATAAATATTTAGAGCTGAATAATTTAACAAAATGTGATAGGGAATTCGGGCATTTTTTATCTTATTTGGTTTAGATAGAAACACCCAAGTGAAAATAAATAATGATAGACTCTATCAGAAGGATGACGAATCTATAATCCCTTTAATAGTGCCAATAATTGTTTAAACTCGTGTTTGATATGCTGAATGAATGGCTGACCTAAGTGACACTTTGAGGCAGAAATAGACAGAGAGCGCGCGACAGGTTCGAATTAACATCACGACATGCCTCGCGCCACTCACAATTGTTGTTCTTAGAAAGAGTCTAATACACATTGGTTGTGATAAAAGCACTACCTACACATGGTCTACAATTAAAACTAATATTTATCTAAATTACAGTTATTACAAAGGCAAGGAGTTTCAAATATAGACATCGTCTGTACTGTCTGTTCCAATTTCCAGCTCAGTATAATTCTAAAATAGTTTATCGATATTTTAAACTGAAAGTGGCATAGTCCGCATGACACGGTTGTTGATCTAATAGAGGAAACTGCACGGACAGAGTCTCGCTAATTGATCGTTTCGACGAGCACTTCCACAGACACTCGACGGTACAAAGCCAAGACTAACTCGGTTAGTATGAAGAAAGTGCGCGGTGCACTTTCGCCGCCCTCCGCCTCTCCCTCTATCAACGCTCTTACAATCGCTTTCAGATTAAGCACCTGATTATGTTGTACAGGAAGTATTTAAATATGAAGTGATCACGGCTCTAATGATGACCGATGTTAGATCACTCTCTTGGTTTACAGTCTTATATGATAACTGTTTGGTGGTCACCCAAGTCGCTATACTTCTTTATTAGATGCTAGCTGATACACGTGACTTTGTCTGTGTCTTTTATTATCTGAATACTATAGTTTATATACAAAAGGAATGACATAAACGTCTCACCGCTTGCTCCACTTCTGGAAAAAAACACATGACTGAACGCGTAGAGTTTATTACAAAACGTAGTTACATGAAACTTTAATAACTGTATGTTAAATAAATACTATATATCGTGGTAGTTATTTTTTATATAAGAGCTAAGAATCTAAGATGTAATACTAACATCGATCGAAATTTATTCCGTAGTTTTTGTGTGATACTCGTACACGACAACAGAGCTTTACCATTTTACTTATATATAATACGATTATATATATTTTTAATACATCTAGGAAAGAAAAAATACATCTAGGAAAATTATAAATAGGTTTTATCAGATCCCTTTGAAGACTTTTTTAATTAAATTCGTTCAAACTTCAGATACATCTATGTTTATGTTGTTTTTGGAGTTATACATAGTTATTTTGGTGTGTTATGACACATGTTGAATTTTTAACTTGGAACGGAAGTTGCGAGCATCTACTTGATGTAACACACCATAAAGTCAATTGATATAAAATAGAGTTCAATATTGTCTGTATGTCATTTATTTAAACTTTCATTTATAATATTTAATTTACTTCCTCGAAGTTTTAACTCTGTTCAAAGAGAGAGGAATGTAACTTTGTGAGAATAAGCGGGGTAAACTTGTTAAACATTTCTTGAAATCACTAGGACAACTCTCGAGTTAGTATTTTATTAGAAATCAAAATAGAGAGTGTAACGTTTTACATGTGTACGTATTTCTTTGGAACGCTCTTTAGCCCAAACTGTTTCATGGGATCTATAACAAGAAATGACGTCAGATTTGTGTGTGATTTTTGTGCGAGTATCAAAGGTTATGTATGTATAATAACATTCAAGTAACACATCTCTAAATAAAGGAAAGTGTGAATGGCAATAATTATTTGCATTCTTCTTTATGTAATCGTGTCTATATTAAATTGATATTGTGTACTTTCTTATTAGAAGACGACAGCCCCAGGCCACAGTACACGTAACTATACTGTGCCCAGGCTGTGTTAAACAAAGGACACAGAAACCGCTTTACTGCGCCCTCCGGCTTCAAACCGGGTCTCACAGCTGCAGTCGTGTGACCGCAGATGTCTCTTTGTTTTGAGCACAAACGCAGTCTGCGCGCAAAACTCGCTTTCTCTCAAGGAAGCATAAAAGGTTTACTAGTGAATGCCTCATTTGCATATATCTCTTACCTACTATTTCCTTATACGATTACGATTCAAAGGGTTTTTTTTCTCGAACTGACTACGCTATTGACCTATCAAGGTCTTAACAGCTTCACCGGACTATAACGATTCAAAAGGTACAATATTTTATGATCATTTTTATTTCTTGTTTTAGCATGTTTAATAAAATTAGAGAAAGTAATATGGCTCTACGTAGTGTAGTTTGTAATGTACTACATTAAATATATTTTTTTATCTCATGTATCTTCTATACCCATGTACACAGTTAAATGTTAAACACAGAGATGAATAATAATAATTTCTCAAAAAAGTATGGCTCCTTCATAGCTAATACCCCACCAAACCATCACTGAAGTCGGATAGTGCTCACGTTGCACTCTTTCTAGTAATTGGGAAGCTTCCTTAGAGCTTTGAACATAAATACCGTCATTTTGTTTGTTAAAATGTTGCT
The DNA here is from genome assembly GCA_014332785.1 of Antheraea mylitta. Classification (NCBI taxonomy): domain Eukaryota; kingdom Metazoa; phylum Arthropoda; class Insecta; order Lepidoptera; family Saturniidae; genus Antheraea; species Antheraea mylitta. Next base: position 6,919,104 of record JACEII010000022.1, read on the forward strand.
CAGTTGTAAAAACTTTCTTATCCGTAAGCAAAATTTTTCTGTGACATCCCTCTGCGTACCGCTTCAGTAATTGTTTTTTTATACATCAAAAGTGACAAACGAACTGGTGGGTCACGTGATGTTAAGTGGTCACCACCGTCCATAGACACTAGCGACATCAGAGAACTCGCAAGTGCGTTGCCAGCCTGTATGTAGGAGAGTGGGTGGGGAAGGAAAGGGAAAGGAGGAACGAGGAAGGGAGGTGGGCCTCCGGCGCTCTCACTGACCGAACGAAACACAACAATGCAAGCACTGTTTTTTCACATCGGTTTTCTGTGAGAGGGGTGATACTAACCCGGACGAGCCGACCCATTCATGCTGAAACCAGTAATAGCTTCAGCGTGGCTCTACCACCTACGATTTTACCACGCCATTCTGTTTTAAATTATTAGTTAAGAAATGACCAGTACTTACGTTTCTCATAGGTTGCAAGTCCTAAGTCATCTTTTAAAATACGCGACATGGTTCTAGGTGCTATCTTCATCACCCGGAATAAAATCTTTTGCTTTCGGACAGGATTTATTCGAATTCTTTCCCTTATTGCTATGACCACCTTTTTCGTAAGAACACTACGTGGACAGCTAGATCTTTTTCCGTCAAAAACAGAGGAGGTTTCATTGTACCTATTAATAGCCTGGTACACAAACATTTTACTAATACCAAGCCTATAGAGAGTTTTAAATATTGCATTTGGCTCCATACCTACTTTGTGTAATGCAATCACAGCGATTCGGTTCTCTTTATCACCCCACTCCATTTTAATATCGCAAAATATTGTACAATGTATTGGCGCCAAAATAAAAAAAAGCCAATGAATAATCATATAAAAGGAGTTTTTGGCGGGATTTTAGTCTGTCATGTAGTGGATTTTATATTCTATTCATAATCTTGTGTTATTTGACTCTATATTGTGTAAATTTGGTGGTGTTTTACGTAATATAGTGAGTTTATTGTGCATAAGTGAAGTGAATGGGAAATAATACCACGGAGCATGAAATTCTGAGATGCCACAAAAACTCCCAGGAAGGTTCTAACAAGGGATCCACCATCTTGTTGGAATATTGACACACACGACGTAATATTGAAGTGATCGCACGACGCTTGTAATATTATGGACTATGTGACAATGGCAGTAATAACCTGAAAGACTGATTGCCAAAAATAAAGTAAAAAAAATTATATAAAAATGACAGATTCCAAATCCGCGGGGTGGTAGGGTTTAACAGCCCGACTGGGTCGCAACCACCATGTACATGGCGAAAAAGCCCGTCTTAGTGACTCGCTTATACGCGTCGCGTTTCGGGATCAGCCTGTGCATATCCAGTCGTCATTATGGCCGGCATGACAGCGGCGACCGACGATGGATGATCTGTCTCTCGCTGGTCGCCATTGTTTTTGGATTGTACTATGCTTACCATCAGGTATACTGCAGTCACTTTGCCGTGCTTCCATAAAAAAAAAAATTCAAATGTAATTTTTTGTTTATTTTTAAATATATAAAAGTATTTATAGCCAGCTACATATTAGTATAAAGATTTCAATACACATAGGTCTTTACCTATGAAATTGCCGATTTGTATGAAAAAATTTAAACGAATTTTTTTCATGTATTTTTTATTTGTATTAATCAAAGTAATCACCCATGCAATCAATGCATCTTCGCCAACACAGTGGCAATTTATTGAAACCCTTCTTAAAGAAATCAGCTGGACGGGAGGCAACAAATTATTTAAAGGCGTTTTGTAATGCCTCTCAGGTATCGAATTTTTTTCCCGCCAAGGAGTTATCCAAATTCTGGAAAAAGTAGTAGTCTGTAGGCGCAAGATCTGGTGAGTAGGGTGGATGACGGAGAACTTCAAACCCCAGTACTTGGAGACCGTCTGCTGTGCAATATGAGGTCGCGCGTTGTCGCGCAGGAGCAGCGAAGGAGAACGATTGACCAATGCTGGTTGAAGATGTGCCAGCTTCTCCATCATTGTATTCAGTTCTTCACAGTACACATCTGCAGTAATGCTCATCCCGTTTGGTAAGAAGCTGTGATTAATCACACCGGCGCTAGACCGTCACACAGTGACCATTACTTTTCTAGGGGTAAGTTTTCGTTTAGGGCATTGTTTAGGTGCTGAACCAGGATCCAACCAACTTGCTGAGCGCGTGTGGTTATCAAACAGAATCCATTTCATCGCAGGTAACAATGCGCTTCAAAATTCCTTCATTTGTGTGTCTGTTGAGCAGTGCAAGGCACGCCTCGACGCGTACTTCGCGCTGGCGATCATTGAGTTCGTGGAGCACCCATTTTTCAAGCTTTTTTAGCCGATTTGACGCAAATGGATCAATATTGTTTTGACGCTAACGTCGAAAGCTGCTGCTAATTCAGCCGTAGATTGTGTATCATCAGCTTTCACAATCGCTTTTAATTCGTCATTGTCGACCAAAGTCTTCGGACGACCGCGAGGTTCATTTTTCAGGTCAAAATTCCCAGAACGAAAGCGAGCAAACCAATAATAGGTGGTGCGATAGTTTGTAGTGTTAGCTTCTTAAACGTCGTCGATGTTGCGTGTCGCTTGTGCCGCGTTGCTGCCACGACGGTACTCATATTCCATAATTACCGTCCATAATTCCGAATTTTTAACGTATCCATGGTAACAAAAAAGATTAAAATGCGATGAAAATGTAACACTAATCAATAAACAAATTAATACTTTTGGAAAAAGAATTCCATGTTTTTAAAATAAAATTAATTTGTAATTAGAATTCTTAGCCAAACAAAAATTGTTTTGACTTGAAATGGCCAGTACTGCAGAACAGCCATTTCATAGGTAAAGACCTATTATTTAACAACTTCGCTGTTCATACAGATATATTGTACAGTTTTGTATTTACCAATGAAATATTTATCTTTCGGTTCTTATTTAGATTAAACAAATAACTACAATCGTTTAGTTCTAAGAGTTTTCTAAGATGCATTACTGGTACAGGTTATAATGAGATAAATATATTGAAATGTATTTCTGTGTATTGTCTCTATATTTACGTAATTCAAGCGAGTGTATGGAGTGCGCGTAGAGCATTGAATTTATTTATTTACAGTGCGGCGCGGTGCAAGTTATATCGTTTCCTGTATACCTGTTTCATTACATTTTTAATCGCTTAATCTTGAACTATTGTTTTTAAGTGTAATTTTATCATAATTATTGTATCTTAACGATTTTCAATCGCTGATTTTAAACGTAATACTTCTAAGAAACTTCTGTGAAAAACATCTTATCTGCCATAATGTCTTGTCAAAATCGTTTTTTAGAGTTTGGTTATTTGCCGTTTTAGAGATTGGCCCATGAAAGTAACAGATAACTTAATTTTATTTATATGTATACATTATAATAAAAATTCACTGCAAAGATATGATACAATCCTAGAAAGTAATATTGAACTTAATGTCTGCTAAATGTATCTGCTTAATGTCTGACTTTCAAATGAAGTTTTAAATTTTTATACAACAAATATTTAACCAGAAGAAAAGTACAAAATAACGTAGGTACTGTTTCTAATACTGAAAGAGAGAAAGGTGTTATAAAAATAATATGAGGCTTAACTGAGATCTCACTGACAATGTAATATGAATTTTGCATATACTATATAACTACCTTACGAAGAAATATGAATTTAAAATATTAAGTGTATATAGCTCATAACGATAACGTACGAAGTACAACATAAATGTATAAAGCACGTGTATTTGATGGTTAAAAACTTTACATTTTTCCTCGAGCCCTCGCGCTATAATGAATTCGCAATTTTTTCCTCCTACCATTTTTCATCCTATACAAACTAATTCCTAATGAATGCGAATAATTCATGAGTCGATCAAGATTCTTGTAATGAAATTAAGCATTAGATTTAAAATGTATCTTTTAGAAACTTGTTTCGTCTAATCGCTGCGTAGCACTTAGCGCCTGCACCAGTTTTATGAATGGATTTATTTCTAGGAGAGTTGGTAATTCTTCGTTAGTAATCGCAGACCGTTCGCGCAACACTAACACCTCTCAACGCTTCTCGCGAGACACACAACAGTGCTAGAATAAATTCATGTGAATACACAAACAATTTATTTCAAGTCATGATATTTACCAGCGGGAGTGCAATAAACATTCGCCGGTAAATCTGCTTACAGTATCGTGTTCACGCCGTCCGCCCTGCCCTCCCCCCGCTCTCGCCACCAGTCCCCGCACTCTCCCCGGCGGCGGCTCGACCTGGAGACCAGACTAAATAATTTCATAGCGATTAATTTAACATCGACTACTAAAATACTGATGCTCTTTGTATGTTCGTGTTCACTATTACGTAACTTCTTATACATTTGGAATTGATAGAATAAAAATTCTACGGAATGATACTCGTAACGTGATTTAGCTATTTCAAAATAAGGTCAATAATCAAAAGATATTTTTATCTTCGCCCACTACGTACGCGCTATCAGCTTCTCATCTTCTTCATACATGTTTTCCTGTTCATCGGCGGCTTCTGCAATACCAACATTCGGAGTCAAAAAAGTGACAGTTCGACGCCACATGCCATAGTGGAGTTATAGAAGATAGAAGCTAAATTCAGAGGCGGATATAACCATAGTGGCGCTGTAGCAGCCATATGACTAAATGTATAAAAAGAAAGGTCATTCATGTGGCATTTATATGTAATGTCCCTATTTGTTCTGGTCGCCTGGAATTCATCTTCAAAAGCCAGCTCTAATGGCCAATAAGTTTTGATGTTAAGTTTTATTTGCGTTAAAGTTTCAAGAAACTATGATTGGTTTGATATAACTATGATACCGGTGGGGCTAGCGCTGTGGAACTAATGTTTTTTTCCTTTGTACATAAGCTAGTCGTCAGTCTGTAAGAGAGGAAATGTAAGACCATAAGTCTCTTCCCGAAGGAAGGTTAAGCACCTGCTAACGCTTTCAAACACCTAGAAATCTACATTTCTATATGCCACATACGGTGGTACTATAAGAGCATTTCTTAGGTTCGGGCTTCCTCACGGTGTTTTCTTTCACTGTTGACTGATACGTTCAACCAAATGAAATTAATAGACTTATGCGAATTTTAAATAATTCGTAAGTAAATGCCGTGCTTCGAATCTACGGACATCGAATTGATACTCTACCGGCTAAAACGCTAAATAAACGCGACTTTCGTCAACTAGTGCAAATGAAAAAAAAGTTGTAATACCAGTGCTGTAGATTATAGATGATCATTCTAGTAGGAGCCGCCTTTGCACAACCATAATATAGAGCACATCCAGAGTAGATGCCATGAAAATTATAAAACCTCATTCTAAATAACCGAAACGTAACGCGACGTGTTGTTTTTATACAAAAGTTTACTTTTGGCTGCAGATCAATACGGACTAACAATGATGCTCTTACAGACTAACGAATAGGGGCTAACTGATAACTTATTGCATATCAGGAAGTCGTAAATTATTAACAAAACGCAATTTTGATAACGATTTATCGATTAAACATACAAATAAAGCGTGAAACGAACGTGTTAAGAGATGATATCCGGATGCGAGTAAAAGAACCCGGGAGTTCGGCAGACGAACAGGCGACAGAGTTATGGCGAATAACATCATAATATATATGATTGATAGCAAGATAAAGCTTTCTCGGAACTGCTGTGCGATGGCAGTGATGAACTGACTTTAAGCCACATGTTTTGTTGTCTACATTAAGACACAATACTGATTCACTTCCCACCATTGCCAAGTAATTACTGTGATGATAAATCAATCCAGTGGAGACGGAGTAACTGATATCTAATTTAACTTATGGCCTTGTATCTGATATCCCATCAATTAGTAACAACACATTTTTGTTTTTATAAAAATATATATGCACATTATGTACCTTGCCAAAATAACGATTTCTACAAATTTTGTGTAATTATTACAAAGATAGGATAATTAATACTGAAGACGTTGATAACTATGGAACAGATTTCATGTTTTACGGTTGAGACTATACATACAGAATTCGGCAAGAACACTAAATCACTCCTTTAGAGAAATGTTACATAGGACAGCCTCGGGAGAGCCTGCATAATATCGCAACGACTCCTACTGATTAAAAAACTTCACAAAGAACCATACGCTACACTATAGGTGTGTCCCGTCGTCATCTCAAGCGGTTGGCCATTGGCTCCATCCACTGAGACAGTCCGGTTTTCTGACTGCCTTTTCCGCCTCCCTAAGAGACACTCCGTCCTACCTGAGTTCTCCGGGAACAACCCCTTCCACTAATTAGATAGTGAGTTGATGCAACGCACAATAATACAGTAGGATACACGAATAATCGTAAAAAAAGTGCAGGTATAGAACCGCAGCATACCCGCCCGTCGCTTCGCTAGCAGTCCGACCGCATCTGCGGCACTATACATCCTATACTGCGATTTAATTATATGAATAAGGTGCCGCCGCCGGGAAACTTTGCTTTCAACTATATTATCTTAGTTGTTTAAATATTTAGAGTTCTGGAATCACTCTAACATAAATATTATCACGTAAAATGTTTTCATAAATTTATATTGTATTTAAACAAAGGCTGTTGTGTGCAGGATTTGAACCAACGCGGGCCACGTCACTACATCGCTGTAATTTAGTAATTAATTATTGATCAATTATTTTGTATATTTACTTATACACCTCCGTTCTCCAAATCTCCAATCGTATAACAACATAATCGTGTAGAAAGTATTTACATGTATTTATTTTGTATGTATTTTAATTATTCTTTATATATTATAGTATTAAAGTACCTTATGAAATGATGAAAGATGTCTGAGGTAGCTTGTGACTCACGAATACCCTTGAAATTCAAGGGGAAGGTGGATAAAACTATCATAAGATCAGTCATGCTGTATGCATCTGAGTACTCGACTACGAAAGAGATGGATGAGAAAAAACTACATGTGGCAGAGATACTGTTAAGGTGGAAGTGTGGAGTAACTAGAATGGATAAGATTAGGAACGAGTATATTAGAGGCAGTTTGAAAATAGCACCAACAATAGTAGTTGAGGAATAATATGTTATCATAGTATGGGAATGTCATGAGGAGAGATGAAAACCATAGAAAAGTTAAATAGAAAGGTTTTATATATGATGGTGGAAAAATATAGGAGTAGAGAAAAAAACAAAAAAGATATGGATGGATTGTGTGAAAAGCGCTATGCGTATAAAAGGTGTGAATGCTGAGATGACATCTGATAGGGGACAGTAGAAAAGAAAAACATGTTATGCCGACCCTATTTAGGCGAGATAAGAGAACATGATGATGATATTATAAGTATTATGAATATATTCCAAAATATAATTAAACACACTTAAGGCTTCAAAGTTTATTGAAGCTTTAAACTTGTCTCGACTCAATATTGTAAACTTGCTTCAATTGTATTACTACCACTGTTAGACTATATAAAGGAAACATAATGAAAAACACCTGAAAACTCAATAAAACTTCTTGCAGTTTGACCATATTTGTTCAATGAAATCGCGCTATTTGTTTGAGAAGAGTTATTCCTCTAGAAATAACCATATTATAGTAACCAACAGTATCTCACCAGAGTTTCATTCACGCAATATGTAATAAAAGATCGCAATATACCAACATCTTTATTCACCTATTTTCCTAAAATAATTTTATAGGTGAGCCTAGAATGTATAGAAACGCGCTGGCGCAAGTTTTGTAAATAACTGATTCGTTTCTTTGAAACAGATACAATTCCTAGTGATGACACAACACGTATGCCACCCGAACAGAACAATTTCATATATTGTCTGGCGGCAACGAAACCTATAAAATAAAATAGTAATGGCGCGAGTTAATAAGTTCGCGTTAAAATACTAATAAATGTATTTTGAAACGACTAAAAAGAGTTGTTCGTTTTTTTTTTTCATTCGCTCATAAAGTGGATAGACGCTAATAAAATTCTCGTTTTACGGTGAATTAATCAAGGATCATTTAGTTGCGTGGATATAGACACAATTATCGTAAAAGCGGTGCGAATAGCGTTATACAGCGAAAATGAAATCTTTTTACAGCAAAACGAAACTCTCCGGCTATTATTGACGAACCACCCTCTTATTAAAATACAGTTGAAATTTTACAAGATCAACCCCGCATATTGCAAAAATAAGTAAGCTAAGTTACAAACGAAATTATAAACATGAAAACGAGAATAATATATGTCGACAACGAGGTTGAGGCGGTAGTTACATAGGTATGATGTCAAACAAAGATGACGTCTTCCTTTTAATTTAATCGATCAGTCACATAAAACCAATCAAGTAATATTTACATAGTATAAAACAAAATCCTCTGCCGCGGCTGTCTGTCTATCTGTTCGCATTAAACTCAAAAACTATTGAACTGCTTTTCATGCGGTTGTCACCAATAGATACAGTGATTCATGAGGAAAGTTTAGGCACATAATTTGTCAATGTTTTTTATTATCAAGGTGGGATAAAATCCTCGGAACCCGCTTGTTAACAATAAAAGTGTTTACAATAAACAGCAGATACAGTAATACAACACTATTGAATATATAAGTAGATACCAAATTACAGACCTGTCAACAATCCGGAGATCCTGTACTTCGCTATCTTCTTCTTTTTTTATCGAACTGACTACGCTATTGATATAGAAAGGCTTCACCGGATTACTAAGGCGAGCGTTGAAAGACTCAGCCGATTTTATTTTGACAACTAGCTCGAGGATGCACGGTACACCTCGGCTTAGGCTGTTTTCTAGTTCATGCAATTCGAGCCCTAACTGAGCTAACCTACGCTAAACTACATAATCATACTTATATGAGTTAATGAAATATAATAGGTCTTTACCTATGCAATTGCCGTTCTGCAGTACTGGCCATTTCAAATCAAAATAATTTTTTTTTGACTAAGAATTCTAATTTCAGATTAATTTAATTTTAAAAACATAGAATTCTTTTTCCAAAAGTAGTCATTTGTTTATTGATTAGTGTTATATTTTCATCGCATTTCAATCTTTTTTGTCATCATGGATACGTTAAAATTTCGAGTAATTATGGAATATGAATACCGTCGTAGCAGCAACGCGGCACAAGCGGCACGCAACATCAGCGACGTTTACGGAGCTAACGCTACAAACCAACGCACCACCTGTTGGTTTGCTCGCTTCCGTTCTGTACTTTTTCTAGAATTTGGATAACTCCTTGGCGGGAAAAAAATTCAATACCCGAGAGGAAGTACAAAATGCCTTTGAAGAATTTGTTGTCTCCCGTTCAGCTGATTTAAAAGGGCATCAATAAACTGCCACTGTGTCGGCAAAGATGCGTTGATTGCATGGGTGATTACTTACATTAATACTAATAAAAAATACATGAAAAAAATTCGTTTAAATTTTTTCATACAAAACGGCAATTTCATAGGTAAAGACCTAATATATATATCAAGAATACGTATCTCAGTAACTCTTATGAGTATTTCGTGTCGGATATTTTTTTTCTAAACTGATTCAGTTCGACAAGGGAAGAAAATAACATCCTTTCATTTCCATGTATAAACATGTGTGCGTGCACGTGTGTGGAGGCGAAATATGTAACGTTGTTGCAGTAACGTAAGATTTTGTGTCACTGTCAAATTTGAACTATCTAGGTCATCTGGAAGTAGTTTAGAATTTAGGCTTATCGGTCAGTTAGTGATAATAATGTCGATATTTGTACGTTAAAATTGAAATAACTGTTTGATGTGTATTTATATAATTTGAGGTATATATATGTATACCATGGGCCGAATTTGACATGTTTATGTGAAATAGTATTTGGTTCATTTTTTTGCAGAAAACACGACTCTTTTTGAATCTTCTTAATTATTTATTTTTATTAATTTGCTTATCTTGTCTTAGCTATAAATTATTCGAATAAAAAAGTATTCAAAAATATCTATAATAAACTACATATATTTGAATACACGTGACCCGCTGCCGCTAGCCACTAGTACTGCGCACAGTGACTCTGTGTATACTGCGCAACGGCAGTAGTTTTAACGATCGTATGTAGTCTGTGTCATAAAACGAACCTAGATTGCAGTTCTGCTGTCTAGTACTTCGCTAGTGGATAACAAGTATGTCTCAAGGGTCGCCAACGTTTTTATATTACATTCTATAAAACAAGTAGATTTAATAAGACTATAAACCCGACCGTAAAATCACGTGACACTTTTTCTAGTTATTTATATTATTGAAAGAATTATTCAGTTGAATATCGTTAACTAAAGATTTATTATTATTTCTTCCTTTTTTGTGTCTCACATACATATTAATTAAATATTATATAATCTACGTCAGTCACACAATCGAGACGAACGTAACGAGGATTCCGTCGAACATAGCGAACTATAGAGCAAATATACGTATACGAAAAACATTATTCTCCTCCTGATTAAGATAAAGTTAAAAAAAATAAAGCGATATTACCAAACGAAAACGTAAATATTTTGTCGCCGCTTTATTATCCTACTAGTCGGATCTCGTCGCCCTATTGCCTCCCTCAGTCAAGATTTACTTCTTAGTCTAAAAGAGGAAATAACATAATTTATATAGATGAGTATGTACGTGAGATGTACCCACGTAACAGTTTTATTCCGTGTTGATGGTGGTGAGAGGCGCGACGCGACCGACGCGGGAGGTAACCAGCGTCTGGACCATTTCATAACAAGTGTCGGGAGGTAGCACCACGCAACGCAAACAAATCCACATATACTTTTTACACGAAGGCCAATCTTGTTTAGATAACAGTTTTCTCTATGGAATCAACGGGAGGTATCAGCGCGGTATAACGCGTGGTCCCGCGCCGCTCTGCAATTATTGCGCGATTTAACGAACACTCACAATAATAATACTTCTGTTGATTAAAACACGCTAAATACTTGCAATAAAATATATGAAGTATTTTATCAAATAACAAACAACAAAAGTTTGATTATCCAAATTTAGTTTATTTCACCCGGAATTAAATAAAGTGTCAAGAAAAAGGAAATGTATGTATTTTTGAGTTAACAGTTTCATCTCGGTTTGGTTAGGTTAGGTTAGCCTTGCAAAAAAGATAATCGTTTATACTCAATATATATACGCGTTTATACTCAGAATATTTTAATACGTTTAAGATGACATTTCATAAAACAAACAACATAACTTTGTGAATCAACAAACTAAAGCTACCACCTTGAATAAAAAAGCAAGCATTCATAATTCAAAGCATTACACTTAACTGAGTACTGCGTACTATATATCAAACACATGACTCTGCTTGTTTCGCCGACATGACGTCATAAAGAATATTACTTCAAGCACATACTCCTATTTACGTAGAATTGATTATGATTAAATGCAATAATTAATTTAAATTATATGATCGATATACCTTAAAGGAATTATCTTAAATGATAACATCTAAGAATTCTACAAATTAGATACAAAAATTAGAGGTAGAAATCGGGATAATTGGTTCAAAGTTTATGAAAATGTCTGACTGAGGTAATTATCTCAACAATAACTATACATTTATTTATTATAACATAATAATATTGTTCTCAAGTTGCTCAAGTACATTGTAAAGCTTCCATAACATTGCATAAAATGAAACGTGTGGGAGCGGTAACGCTGTACAGTGTTGCAGTGGGCAACTCGGCTTGTCGCCAACTATCCGTCTGCAAACTCTGCAGACTTGAATATAATGATATTAAAACATGGTATTGCAACTTTTATTTAAATTAAAAATTAAAATCATACCAGAATGTGTTCACGTTTTATGTGTTGTGAGAACGAACAAGCAATGATTGCTTTGACTCCATAAAGCGTAGGCTAATTACGGAGAACAAAAGTTATAACAAATGGATGATTAAAGTGTTTTAAGTGAAGAATAAATTACTACATGTGAACAAAAGATACCCTGCATCCGAGTCATGCATTCGATTTATTTATCTTCACAGTCCTTTACAATTTACTGTACCTATAAGCACCACATATTATGTTACCGTTAAAAAGCATCCGTCAGACATAAAAAGAAAAGCATCAGTGAAGTCAATCCATCATATGGTTTTAATATGTAATGTAAAACATAAGTTCTTGCTTGTTTGTAATCCATCATGTCAATTAGCCATGTTAAATTTAACTGCAAATACATCAATCAGTATGAGTTGATGTAGGAACACTTATGTTTTCTTTTTCATCGCCTGTTTAACTTCATTATTTGTGTATGTTTCACGGTTTGTAAAATAATTTTTGCATGTACTCTTAAGAGGAACCACGGGAATAAATACTTTAAATCTTTCAGTGAGAAACCATTAAAACTTATTATTTACATTGGAATAAGTATATTACTATTTTGTGACTTTTTTATTTGAATATGGAAAATGACGGCACTATATTTGGTAGTAATCACAAGTAAACGGAACCTAAAATAACAGCGATCAACGAAAGATGTATAATTCATCGAGTGTAGGTTCTGTAACGTCTCCGCGGTGATCTTACATCCTTTCGACGATTATACTACTGACTCATTTCAAAGCGCGACAAAGTATAAGAGAGTTACTGTTGTGAATGTATTACCTACTAGCTTGGGTATACACCAATCTAAACGATGTGATTACTGGATATACTCCTACTGATCCCGAAACACAGCACGTCCTAGCGTACCACAATTACCGTGCTCTCTAACCTGCCTAAAAGAGGCAGATATCTAGAAGAATAGATTATTAATATTTAAATAAAAGACTGTCTGGCATAAAATAAATAAAGAATTAGGAAAAAATAAAATAAATGATCTCATTTAATCTGTGTGTCGACGGAGTACGTATTACAAACAGTTCAGAGGTAGCAACTGTTTTCCAAGATTATTTCACTAATATACCTTCAGAAATAACAATGAGTATAAATAACATCATCGCTCAGAGTGCCGCAGCTCTTTTAAAGAATATGAGTGCACCTACAAATTTAAAATTTAAATTCTCATTTATTAGTGCAGGTGAAATAATAAGGACATTTAAAAAAAATAAATTTAAAACACACCAAAGCATGTGGGGAATGTCGGTAATAGTAATACAGTTCTTAATTGTGACTATTTCACCACATTTGGCTAATATATTTAATCAGTGTATATCAAAAGGAAGTTTCTCTAATCTAATGCAAGTAAGCAAAGTATTTCCTTTATTAAATCAGGCTACAGAAGTAGTCTTGGAAACTATAGACCTATTTCTGCACTTCTGTCGATAAGAAAATTTTTTGAAAAGATTACTTAGACAATTGGTAAGATATTTTACAGTGCAAAAGTTTCTGGATGGCCGACAACATGGTTTCACAAAATCGAAATCTACTACGCTGGTGCAACGCTCATAAATCATATATTGGGAGCTTGGGAGAATTCGTAATAAACAATTGGTGTGTTCTGCGATTTGTCTAAGGCCTTTGATTGCTTTGACCACAGTACGCTTATTCTTAAATTAAAACACTATGGTATTTTTGTATCTCCTCTCGATCTTCTCGTCTCTTATTTAAAAGATCGCTGTCAGAAAGTTAACATACATGCGGAATCGTTTGCACCAATTGGTGTCCCGGAGGGCTCCATTTTAGGGTCGTTTTTGTTCTTAATATATATATATATATAAACGATCTACCGCTAGTGGTTAATAACTCTGCTGACATGGTGCTTTATGCGGATGATACTTCTCTAATATTTAAAGTGAAAAGGATAGATTCAGAAGTTGGGCATACGAATAATACTTTAAATGAAATTTGTCATTGATTTGCCTTAGCTAACCGACTGCTAAATGCAGACAAAACGAAATGTGTGAGATTTAGTTTACCCAATGTTAGACTGGTTGTATATAGTGGAATCAAGATCGAAGGAAATTTAGTAGGGATAGTTAACAATGCTGTATTCTTGGGGTTTACACTAGATTCTAAATTACAATGAAGTCCTCACATTAAAAAAATGGTGAGCAGATTAAGTTCCGCTGCATTCGCAATACGTAAGATTCGCCAGCTCACAGATATTGCCACTACTAGATTAGTCTACTTCGTTTACTTCCATAGTTTAATGTCTTATGGTATTCTGCTGTGGGGTAAGGCCGCTGAGACATCATACTTTTATTACAAAAACGGGCTGTTTAAGCAATATATAACATGAGAACTCGCGAATTATTAAAAACGAAGTTCCAAGAATTCGGTATCTTAACCTCCTAGTACCTCCTAATACCTTAGACCTAGACTTAGTAGACCACCTAATACATTCTTGATAATTTAATATATGACCGTAAAACTTTGAAAAACTGAATTTAGTAAAAAACCGGCATAATGTAAATACTAGAGACCGTAATAAACTGGTCGTCTCATGTTACAGACTTAGCAAAACCAGTAATAGTTTTTTAGGTAATAGTGTTAGGTTCTACAATAAAGTCCCAAAACATGTTACCGATTTGCCAAACTGTAAATTTAAGCGACAGGTCAAGCGGGCTTTAGTGTCAAAAGGATATTATAAAGTGGATTAGTATGTGAACGATAGTGAGGTCTGGAATTGACTCCTCTCTGTGCATCCACTAAAAGCTATTGTATGATGTATTGGAAATATACTTAGTCTGGCCATAAATGCTATTCCAATTAAAAATAAACAAAATATTGCATTTGAATTTGGAATCTGTCGTTTTTATATGATTACTCATAAAATTTTCTCATTTTGGCACCAATACATTATACAATATTTTGCGATATTAAAATGGTGTGGGGTGATAAAAAGAACTGAATCGCTGTGATTGCATTACACACAGTATGCATGGAGCCAAATGCAATGTTTAAAACTCTCCATACGCTTGTTCGCGTACCGGGCTATTAATAGGTACAATGAGGCATCCTCTGTTTGTGAAACGAATGTTTTAGACTTCATCAGAGCTGAAGACTGGCCGTCGTCTAGTCCCGATCTTAATGTGCTGGATTATGATTTATGGTCTGTTTTAGAGAGTACGGCTTGCTCTAAACGCCATAATAACTTGGAGTCCCTAAAACAATGCGTACGATTGGCAATGAAGAATTTTCCTACGGAGAGAGTACGTGCTTCTATTGATAACTTGGTCTCAATGTTTAAAGGACTATATTGCAGCCAATAAAGACCACTTCGAATAAATTCTTTATATTTTAAATTGTTTTATATCTATGTATTAAACTAACACACTGTAAAAGTAATAAATGTTATTTGCAATAGAAAATGTTATGTTTCTTTGTTTCAGTATTTATAGCAAGACTAGGTATGTTAAAAAAATGTACCCGATCGACTTTCTTGCCCGTGCTTCTCGATGACTTGGTTGTTTTTCGAACCGGTGGTAGTTTTTGACGTTCATAAGTGCCTTATTAGTGCCTAAACTGAATAAAGTATTTTTGATTTGATTTGAAATATCATTAAAATCTGTCATACTGTCGGACTCCACAACATGGTACCGAGCGAGGCCGCGTCGCGCCCTCATACCTGGACTAGACTATTTTTCTTTTCCTTTACACTTTTATTAACGGATTGAATTGTTTACTTTTATTTTATGATATTTATATACTCTACATTTCTAGTCACCTCGATTTATATATTTATTCGCAACATTTCTTTTTTAATAATATTGTTACATTTTGGTAATCTTGAGATTTTATAATGCATTTGCAATAACATAAAAATCTAACAACCATTTATAACTCTGTTATATAACTATAGTATAGTAACTATTGTAACATGGTGCATTATAAATGTGTAAACGATGTACTCGTACATAGATTTATTGGCGCCTTCATATTAACTGTTTGTCAAAACTATAGAAGCTACATTTTTCCGGTACAAAATATATGTAATAGTTGTTGAGATATGTATGATTGGTACACATATATGTTTCAACAACTCATACATGTATGATTGTTTTTTTTTTGTCCTGCCTTCCGCTATGTTTGGGGTGACATGATATCTCATTGAACTTCATCGCGTCACCCCAAGTGGTGGGTCCAGTGTCAAAAGGACATCGCACCAGGCCTCCTCCGTGGAAGGAAACGTGATTACCAGCCATCTCCGCCATCCGCCGGACCGGTGCAAGGAAAGATGGGCCCTCCCGACAACCTATATTTTTTCGGCTCGACTACGGTAGCGAGAAGAGAAGGACAAACTGCCGCCTTCCTCACTCCATGGCTTTCACCTCGCATTGTGAAAGTGTCGGCGAGTCCATTCACAATACACAAATATTCGAAATCGACGAGTGTTTGCATATAGGACTTAAATTACCTAATGCAATATATTACATTACATTACAGTAAAATTATAAAAAATAAATTGTTTTAGGTTAAAAACGGGAATTTCGGACGAAAGATAAATTTATGTATAAACTATGTTCATGACAACAAAACATGCCTTATCGAAATTATGAACTAACTCGCATATGCCAACATTTAAATCCATTAAGAACCCTCTCTCTCCAGTTCATCAGCTTGAACACTGACAATACACTATCAACCTTAAACCCACGGGATTCGATATTGGCATAACCCCTGAGTTATCATTACTTTGTAGAAGTCCAAAACCATGACAAAATAAATTTAAATAAAAATCTACAGGTCTGATCGAATATGTACAAAGCATTTCGAAATCATGGAAACTGTAATGAACGTGATTATCTGCATATGTTGTTGGGCCCCAGTCCTGCGATCACACTGTCGAGTTCACTCATGGTGCCCATTTGTATTATATCTCTTTCATATTCAAATAAAATACACGGTTGTAACTTTCCTGTTAATGGCATTATTTTAATATTTCCTATTAAATCCAAATTGGAAGCAATAAACAAAGCAATTAACTGCGAACGAGTATTAACGCGATCCAATTTATATGAACGTATTTAATTTGATATGTTACGTTCATATCCTCAAGGTAAAGGTGTCACTTCCTATATTAACAAAAACACTAAGCAAATTGAGATTGAGATCCATATTTTATATCAAATAAATGAATTTATGTATACCTAAATTGGTAAAACGGGATGAAGTAAAAACATTCTGTACCCGAAATATTCAAATACTGTTTATATTTTTAAGGACAGTAATAAGTAATGACATATATTTTCTAATATTTCTGAAAGATCTAATGATCTGGTTTCAGGCGCCGTTTGCGTAAACTCGCTAATTCTGTCTCCGCAATACGTGTAAGAATTGCCCCGCTTTCACAAATACTGTTGTTTGAGTTCAACATAAAAGTAAACGGAATTACACACATACACTATACGCATAAACTAATAACATCTCTCTGTAAATTATCTTGGGCTTTAAAACGCTTATATTTCTGGGTTAACTCGTGACATACTTTTTTTTTATTTTTTGTTGTTGTGATAAATTAACTAAACCATTGTAGGTAGAGATATACATGCATTCTATTTCGTCTGAACTTCTAATGGTTTTTCTTATAACTTTTATTTTTGAAATATACGAACTAGAAAGACTAGCTCACGCTTGTTATTAGCGTCATATGCAACCCCATATACCTTTATTTATTTATTTGGAAATTCAACAGCTTACATGGGTTTTTATAAAATAACTTATATCTATACTAATAATATTATAAAGAGGTAAAGTTTGTGAGTTTGTGACGTTGTAGGGGGTAATCTCAGGAACTACCGGTCCGATTTGAATAATTCTTTCAGTGTTATATAGCTCAGTCATCGAGAATAGTTATAGGCTATATATCATCACGCTAAGACGAATAGGAGCGGAACACAGATGAAAAATATTTCAAAATAGGGATGTTTTTTCCTTTTGAGAATTGCTGCGTGTTAGTGTATCTATTCCACGTGAACGAAGCCGCGGGCAGAGGCTAGTATGTAATAAATACAGTCAAAACCGAATTTCTCTAATACACAAAGATACTTAGTAATATTAGTTATATAAATAACACAAAAAATATATATCCCGTACTGGCCTTAAAACTATATGTGAGTGTGTGTGTTGCGAACTTGGATGGATGTATATGCCTGTGTGGGTGTGTGAATGAGGGATTGTGTGTAAGTGAGCGTGTGTATGTGCGTATTTGCGATTCTTGTGCGTGCATATTTACGTGCTTATACCTTTTTATATTGTTGTTCACATAATAGCATGATCTAAATTTATAATCTCACATTTAAATATATTCCATGAATAACGGAATATGTCGATCATATCATATATATCATTATAGATTCTAGCAATGCAACATAGTACTGAATTTTGTGCATAATTGGATTTAGCGTGCGGGACTGCAGGCAGCGGTGCTTTTATTGTGCAGTATGTTGGCACTCGTAGTGATATAAAACCCAAAAGATTGAGACAGTCAATATAACCCGATAGTATAGCATGCAAAAACATCATGTCATGCTGTCGACGCCTAACTTCTAAAGAGTCTAAATGAACTCTTATAACATGGTGATTATAATGCGTTACAAGTAAGAAGACTAATGTCAAACCGCCATCTTGCTTACGTTTTGTAATCTCATTTTACAATGTAAGATCAGACAATAATAACACACAAATAATGCTGTGTGTCATGTGATCGACCATAAATTTAATAAAAGACAAAGGTTTATATTTTTGTAAACACTTTGTTATTTCTCGGAAATTAGCGTACACTAAAGTATAATTGACACAAGGCCACTGCCGCATAGTTAATATCATAGTGAACATAGACAAATCATCATCACCTTAATATAAAATAAACTATTTAAATATATTTTATTTATTTTATACTTGCCTATCTAAACCCAATGTATGTTTTTCTCGGTGATATAAAATACTAATCTGGTATTTCCAATATAAATAATACTTTTTTATATTTCTATGGGTATAAAATTAAAATATAGATATAATAATATAAGGTGATTATAAAATTTTGACAAATATTAAGTGAAGTTGGCGCTGAGGCCATTATCTTTCACCTGGAACGCGCGTGTTTTCAACTTTGCTGTTTGTCACTATTAACTGTTAATATTTCCACAGAGATAAATATTACGTAGGATTATTTCATATTAACAATTACATTTTAAATTATTTTTCCTCATCAGTTGAAACGAACTGATTACGATAAGTTGTTAAACGGTAAATTATTGTCCTATTCCATTTAAATTATATAGACGTAATTATGTACACTATTGTAGTTAAGTACTAGTTAGGTATATAGATAAACACTTAATTATTGTAATGTATGTTACAGGCAGCGGATGTGACGGTTTACGTTGTATTTACTCGTGTGTCGTTTAGTAGGAAAGCGAGTTGGCGGCAATACCTCGTGACGGAATGCGAGCCATTACCACAGACTACATTATATATACTACGATACATTACTCATCTCGAAAATAAACCTTGTTAGAACTATAATCACACGGGACGCTTAACTCGTTTGTCCGCTTTCATTCTGTTAACGTTTATAGTATAACATCTCGGTAGACAGTTTTTCGATGTTAATGTTATCATTCTAACACAAGTCCCATAGAATATGCATATATTTTCAATGTCAAATTTTAAAGAATGTACATTAAGAACTGTAATAAATCTAACTGAACTCGTCGCGCCGCGCCGGACTGAATCTGTTTACACAAATTATCATTTTTTGTCGAACGTAAATTTCGAAATAATGAGCTGTAGCACAATTTTTCATATCGTTTTTGTGGGTTCCGATTGAATTTATCTTCGTTTTTTCTTTCTTTCTTGCGAGTATCTAATTGTTTTGAAAAATTGTAAAACGGACTGATATATTGCTGATAAATATGTCCTGTGGACCGCCAAAACAATATATAAATTATGCCACGTTAAAAGATTTTAGAGTACCAGCACGAGAATAATCGTGTATTTATGTTCAATATGCATTTAATACATGCAGACAGTCTTTCTCTTATTTCAGATTACTTATAATCATATGAGATATGACAAAAAAGGCTTTTACTATTTTTTTTCTAGAAAAGATTCAAAATTTTCCCTTATTTGTCGATTAAATTTCAAAAAAAAACATCAAAACAACGTTTAGAAGTATTTAACTTTATAACGCATTAAAAAGTTAACCTTACTTTGTCGTACATTCTCTATCAATATTAACTTTACTTTCATTCCTTAGAACAGAGGCTCCCAAACTTACTTTTCTTAGAATCTCCCACATCAGCTAAGTTGAATGGATGAAATGCTAAACAGTCCCTACTTCCGGATCAAAGGGTGGAGAAGGAGCAGGAGGACTGCAGAGTTTTAAGTGAGTAGTGTCTAGAATAATTCACTCTCTACTACTCAGTGAGATTCAGAAATTTTCTATCGGGTTGGAATCCGGAATATTTGCTGGTCAGTCTAAAACGGATATACACTGTTTGCTAAGGAAACATTAGACGCTATTGGGCGTGTTTTTAAGGTCATTGTCATGCTGAAAGATCCAGGTTATAGGCAAATGGTCTTCCGAGTAGGGAATCATTGTGTGTTTTAGATATTTTTGTATTGCCATTGATCCATTGTACCTCCAATCTTGGAACGGGTCCAACTTCACATCCAGAAAAACACCCCCAAACTTTAATGTTACCGCTACCATGCTTGACTATACTCCTTGCTTCATCAGAAAATAACACTTTTTTCCATTCTCGTACCGTCCAATTAACATATTTTTTAGCGAATAATAAACGCATCTCTCGGTGTTGCTTGATAAGAAATGGTACTTTTCGAGAGATTTTTCCAAACAATTTAGCTTCCACTAATCTTCGGCGTCTCAGTTTTGACGACATGTTTCTTGGATCATCAGGCGAAAAAACCTCATTTTTAATCTGGTTGGGGCCTTTAATTGTATCTTTTTAACTTTATTTATTGAATATTGTACGAACAAGATTTAGGCAGTCTTAGTAATATAAAAATTGTTTTTTTTTTTCTCTCGAACTGACTACGTTATTGACCTGGCAAGGTCTTTACAGCTTCACCGGACTACAAAAAATTGTTTCCGTGTATGGTGCTAGTATATTATAAATAACAAGCCAACATAATAACGCTGAAACATGGCGCTACAGATAGTTTTTGAGTACAATATACTTATAACAAAGATAGGAACCGAAGAATCTCCTAGCAGATATGTAGGTACATGTAAGCGAGGTATTCTCGTGCAGTCGCTTATCACCTGATGTCGCGAGTTCTAAGTTTTTGTGTCAAACTAACTAATAATATCCGCGTCGGCGACTGCTAACGACCTGATGCGTCAACTTTTACTGATGACATTTTACATAACAGATGACGTCAATATCGCCTCATAAAAATGACTGCAATATACAAAGTACCGATATAGAAAATGTGTGCGTACATAAATACTTTGCTACTCTAAATACAAAGATTTTCTTTTACGCTCTTAATAATGTCCTGATGTTTAACTGGTATAAAGTCAACCTTAGTTTTCAGTGAAACCTCATAAAATCACTGAACCGTTTGCAAAGGTTTACAACTAGTGTGCTTAACCAGCTTCTTCCTCTACAAAAACAGGGAGTATAGCAGAAGATATAACGCCAAACGTTGTCTTAAATTTCATACACTATGGTATAATGCCTCTGGGAGAAATAGTATGGAACTAATTATGATTAGAGAACGAACGAGCTGTAACATCATAATTAACAACCATCAGATGTCGTTAAATAATCTAAATTTGTTATCGATACACTTAGTTCTGTTTGTAACATATTACAGTGTAAACAAAGAAACATAAATAACAAGAATAAATAACCAAAAGCATGTTTCACTGCAGAGACGAATACATAGGTGTCCGACCGCGACGCGACAAACTATAGTACGTCGCGCCGCCACCTCTAATTGACTCATAATGTTAACCTAAAGGCCGAGCACCGTATCCCAATACGAATGTGGGACATGAAGATAACTGTATTTGTCTTGTTGTGATAAAATCCTTTGGGTACAGTTCATTATCAACTCACTAGTAGCAATTACACAAAATACCTATAAGTAATATAAATAAGGTTTATGTAAAGTTTTTCTATAACTTTCCAAGGCAAAGTAGATTTTAATACAATAACTATGAAATGAATATAACACATTTTGATACGACTGCGACATTCGCAGCGACACTCTCCGTCTCAAGTCTTGTTGCCTATAGTCCATCATCTGGAAAGAAGCCTTCAATCCCGTTATACGTACACCCGCATACACTTATATTAGACGCACAAGCTTCATAGAACCAATTGCACCAAATAGTTAAAAAAACTGTAACTATACCTTTTCAGTGCATCACGATGAGTATCTTTGAGTTTGCGTCAAAGCATCTTTATATCACAAAATTCGGTGATTTGACTTAGATGCTAAAAAATAAGTATAAGGAAAGATTATCTCCTAATAAACTAAGGTTAGTTAATGTGAAAAGCCACAATTATATTATCTGTCAGATTTTTTATAGTATTTATAGTAACTAGTGGGTACCCAGTGGGCGACATTCGACCATAGCGAACTGATTTTTTAAAATTTGAACTTTATTAGGGTTTTTTTGCCAAAGGGTATATATACTTCTATAATCAGAGGTTTTCATCATGGCTACTCAGTTATTTTCCATGATCTTTAATTATATAAACATAAAAAAAATCTACGTGTAAATGAAAATTGAAATTAATTATAAATATGAAACAAAAACCACGTGGTAAAGCTTTCAAATTTTAAGCAAACATAACTTTACGAAAATAAAGAAATTTATCGCATCCCATGACACAATTTTCAATTAATTTTACACGACACCATGGGGTGGTATTTCTGGGTGATATTGAACTAAATGTAATATGTTCATTATGAGAAATAGTGATATGCCCAGTATCATCGTTTGGAAAAGTAATGGATGCACGATACAATCAAATGGTGAATCCAAGACAAAGATTTTTTTTTATACTACCATTAGCTCTTGAAAATAAATTCTTTATTGTTGCTACATGAGGTTGATTTGCAACATTGTATCCGCGGAGGTCTAAGTCATGGACAAATGTCATGGACTTTTATGAACAAAATTCTTATTTTAATTATATAAAGTTTTATTTGGCTCATTTTTTTATGAAATCATTACTTGAAGTGAGTTCATCATAAAAAAAATTAAACATTGCAATAATAGTTATATTTTATAATATCATTATTGAATGTAGGATGGAAAACGGAAATTGGAACGTAAGAGTTAAAAAATACATATAGTCGAGCATAGCAACCTCCTGCGCAACGACTGAAAGATCGTTATTGACGGCTGTCAAAATGTCTTTTTTATTTACATGTATGTATGTTGTGTAAAATTCAAGCAGTAGTATGAGTAGTACATATTTTAATTAATTTAATGTACTTCTAATGCTAAATACATTTTATATAAAATAAACAGCTTTCTGCACTTCTCCGCCATATAAACTTTAACTATGCCAAATTTCAAGTTCACCCGTTCACGGGAAATCGGTTAAAAAGGATTAAGAAGTTAAAATGATTTTGCTTCTCGTATTAATATATAGATAATGGGATTAGTTGTATATTTACGTTCTATTTTGAGTAAATCGTGAGAACAAAAATACGTGAGCGTATTCGTGGGCTTAACTCACTCAATTCGTGCTCGAGTATGCTCGATTCTCACTACTCCTATAACAGAAACATTTTAGTTACATTCGCGATACCAGATTAGGCCCCCCTCGGCAGCGGCTCAAGCTTAGGTCCGTTCCCTCGGCGCGGAGCTCTTGAGTGTGCTGTTCGCGCGATACAGTGACACAAAATCTTACATCACTGCAAGAACATTACACATATAACCCCCATGCACGTGCACGCATACACGCTTACACATGAAAATCGAAGGGTTTTGTTTCTTTCCCTTATCGAACAAAAATAGTTTTGAAAATTATCCGATACCGAATATATATAAGAGTTGTTGAGGTATGTATGCTTGGTACATATATATGCTCCAACAACTCATATATGTATGAATAGTTAGCTTAGGTCACCTCAGATAGGTCGCAAATTGCACGTGTCGGGCAGCAGCCCAAGCCGAGGTGTGCCGTGTACCCTTGAGCCAGTTGCCCAAATAAAATCGGCTGAGTGCCGCAAGCGCTCGTGGAGTTCCGATTCTGACACGGCCGCGAACGGTTGTGTCCGCGCTCGGAGCGTTATTTCGTGATTATTGTAATAATCGCTATTACATCGTGAGTGTTCGTTCGGCTTTCGCCTTGAAGTGCCGATCCGCTGACGTAGCGCACACGTGTACCGCACCTGCGGAACACCTGCGTTATTTTTCCTGAAATTGAGTGAGACCCTTCCTTTGTATTTATTTATTGCTTTGTTTATTATATTACTAGCTGACCCGTGCAACTTCGTCTGCACCAAATTGGTTATCACTGGTTTCCATTGTATTTTTAAACGCGAAAAAATTAAATAAAACTGATACCCGATTACAGCCACAACTATCGTTTCCAATTGTGAATCCAAACTATCCACGGATTCACTGAAACATATACCCAGATTACATGTATTTTTTTTTTAAATAAGCCTAGTACCCGTTCTTAGCACCATCAAACACTCCGTTGTTTGTAGTCCGGTGAAGCTGTTAAGACCTTGCACGGTCAACAGTGTAGTCATTTCGAAGAAAAAAAAACATCTACCAGGATCAATTAAGATAAAAACTAACCTACATAAAACTAAATAAGCATCTCTACCACTTACTTTATCATAACTATTCTCAACTTGTATTAAAACCTTTTTATACTCCATTGTATTAAAGAAAAATATATGAACACCGTATCGAAGCGTCAAACAGCGTCGTCAACTGTCACTTGCTTGAAACTATTGTCTAAGAGTTATAAACTGTTTCGAAAACGTATTTTAAATATATTTCCAATTTATTTTTATAAATAATCTCTGTACCACTCACAACATAGTACCTATCACCTTTTGGTAATTTATCCATGTTGATATGTTTCTATTATAGATTATTCTAAATTGTTACACTAAATATTTGGCATTAAATTTATATCGTGTATTTGTCACACTTGATATTGGCGAAAATACCTACATAGGTAGAGGCCATACCGGAAAGAATCAATTAAGCCAGTTTTATATATTATATTCATCCGAACAACGGGCTATCTGGCTGCCGGTAAGAGTTGCGTTTATTTGTGTATATCGTACCTTTACAGACAAAAATATTGATTTTTAAAATTTAGGATGTATTTTTCACTAACTTTGACACGTTATTAAAATGGAATTATTATTGAAAGACATTTATGGTATTGACAATAATGTGCTTGATGCTATTTTTTGGAAATAAAAATAAAAGTAATCTTAATCCATGCTAGAATAGCAGTAATTTTATTATTATTATATTTAGATATAAATAAGTACAAATTTCATCTTTCACACAAATTCAGTTATTAAATCAATATTTAGACCGATTTATTGCTATAAAAATAATATGTGTATACAATATAGCTATAGGTATAATTTAGTGCAGTACTACTGGCTGCACGATAAAGATAGCGATAGTTGTGGCAGCGTATGTTATCGACGCATTTTTTTTTTCGAAATGTATACGCTGTTGACCTGGAAAGGTCTTTACAGCTTCATCGAACTATTGAGGCGAGCGCTGAAAGCACTCAACCGACTTGGGATATTTGGGCGACCAACTCAAGTATGCACGGCACACCTCGGCTTGGGCTGTTGCCTTTTTTGTGCAAAAATCGCGACCTATCTGAGCTAACCTAAGCTAATCTATCTAGATGTACGTATATAAGTTATTGAAACATGCATGTGTACCGGGCATGTGTGCCTCAACAACTCCTGTATGTATATTGTATCGGAGAAAATTCTCTTAAGTTTATAAGATAGAATAGGATGGATAAAAATAAGGGTAGAACTCTTTGTCGTCTATTTCTCTGAAAAAGAAAAACAGCGTGTAAGCGTGTAGGCGTGCACGTGTGTATAGGTGATGTGTGTGATGTTGTAGCATTGATGTAAAGTTTTGTGGCACTGTATCGCGTGAGCAGAGTACTCAAGGGCTCCCCGCCGAGGGAACGGACTTAGGTTTCAGCCGTTGCCGAGCGGGGCCTAATCTGGTGTGCGGGAGCGAAATTTATCCCCAGACCACGGCGGCGTGATCTGTGGTTATGCGGGCGTGGACGTGAACACGCTTTGTTTGAAGAAATAGGCTGGTACTGATCTTTCGCTGACGTGATTGAATCAGGAGGGTCTGTAAAATGTGTCGCGGTCGTCTTCTATACTGCGCAGCGTTGGGTACGGGTTCATAGTTCACGGCGGATACCACTAAAGGGCTGGGATGATTCGCGGCTTATTCGAAATAACTACGTGTGAGTGATTTTATATACGCCCAGACAGAAGGCATCTCCAGGTCCCCGTGGAGATCCTTATTCCGGACGTATCATGGGGCACCGGTGATTTTACGTAGGGCTCGGTTCTGGAGAACCTGTATCTTTTGAATACGATTTTGCGCATGTGCAAAAACCGAACAACTGTACGTCATAATCGGATGGATGCAAGTTTTATATAAAGTGAGTTTATGTCTGGGGGACATTTTACTCTTATGACAAAGCAAATGATAGAGACGACCCAAGACCATAGCGGCTTTATTTCACACTCTATCTGTGTGTGAATCGAAATTTAAGTGTTTATCTAAAGTGACGCCAAGATATTTCACCTCGCCGGCCCAAGCTATTACGGTTTCGTATAGCCTGATGGTCGACGACGCATATATTTATGATGGCGGCAATCCCAAATCATACATTTACGTTTATTGTTGTTTCATTGTATATGGTGAAATCTTAATATCAATAATGTTTAATAAAATGAAATTTGTTCTTTGCTAAAAAAAATAATTGGTTTGAAATTTATCATTTTTATTTATTAAATATATCAGCGGGTATACATATGATTTTTTATAGAAAAATATGTCTGACTGTGATAAACTCATGCTTTTAATTGTGTTTAAAAGTTACTGAAAAAAAATGTTCCTAAACCTATTCATAAATCAAAATGTGCATTAAAAATACAACGTTAATCGGCTACCAAGTGTTCTTTCGGGCTAATACCAACCTCTCACAGAAAACCGACGTGAAATAACAGTGCTTGCATCGTAGTGTTTCGTTTGGTCAGTAAGAGCGCCGGAAGCTCATCTCTCTTCTCCTTTTCTCCTTAGCCTTCCCTTACCTTCCTCCAATATACAGGTTGGCAACGCATTTACGACACCCCGGTGTTGCTAGTGCCTATAAAGGGTGGTGGTCACTTAACATCACGTGACCTACCTGTTTGTTTGCCTCGTATGATACAAAAAATATATATTGATATATTAAAGAACCAGGTATTCTAAAATTCTTGTTCTTTCAACGTTGCCGGCTCTTGTACTAAGGTGTCGCAAAAAAGTCTAGTTACGTTAACTACAAATTTTTGTTTTTCGTTATCCTGGAGAACCCCTTGCGTTTTATGAGAGAAAAAGTATCCTGGATGTAGCCTTGTAATATCAGTTATCACTGTGTTAAATTTCGTTAAAAATGGCTTAGTACTTTCAGAGTAATACGGGCTTAGATTCTAGACTTTAATCCTAACTCCTGGAGAACTCTTTGCGTTTTATGGGATAAAAAGTACATTTGATGTAATCTCGTTATATTAGGTATCACTATGTCAAGTTTCGTCAAGATTGGTTCAGTACTTTCAGAGTGATGCGTGTGCATAGGGACAGACAGACAGACAGACAGAAAGACAGACAGACAAAAATTGTAAAAAGATTATTTTTGGCTTCTATATCGATAACATAGTCTACCCTGATTAACATTTTCAAAAAATATTTAATGTACAGATTTCGACTTGTTACAGTTTTATTATAGTATAGATATTGGTACATTTATTTGTTTACTAATTAGTTTATCTATTTATTTACATAGTCCTTTATCCCTTTAGCTGTTATTTCTTTATAACTTTATTTATTTCAAATTATTTATTTGTTTAGTTATTCATTTATTTATTTGTTCTATATCTATGCAAATTATTTACCTTGCCTGTCTCGCTAACGTATTTCCTGTTTTGCTTTCTTCTTCTGGTTTATTTTAAACAAATCTCTTGATCCGCACACGGTATAGACCCGTAATTAACCCGTTCGGTGTGCCCGCCTGCCCTTAAGGCAGGGAGGTCGGTTCGCGTGCCCCTCTGGCCACGAAATGGCCCTCCAATTTATGAGAAGTCTCCGGAAGGACTTATTAGCGAATGGGCTTGACGAAAACATCGTCGACGCCGTTCTCGCGCATCACTGTGCCCCGTCCGAGAAAGACGTGCAATACGAAGCCTGCGTACCAACCACGAACTCGTACTCGCCACTATCCCCGATAGACCCCGCTGATAGGGCTCCGATCGACGCGATGGAGCTAGACGTCGCGACACCCGCCGCTTCCTCCGCGTCCGGTCACGCCGCCGCGCCTGACCCCGCGCCCTCACCCTCGCCTTTATCCGCGATAGATAAGGACGGTTTCATAACCGTCACGAAAAATAAAAAATCGTCCCGTCCTCTGCCACACGAATCCGACTCGGACTCGGGTCCAGTAGGTCGGGCAGTAAAGGTCCCGTGCCGCGAGACCAATAGATTAGACGGCGCCCGGGCGCCCAGCGCGACCGCGCAACACGCCAAAACAAAATCAAGCTCTGGTAGATCCAGTCCTCTCTCCGTCCCGCTCACTCCAACCGCGGCTAAGAAGCCTCGCCCACCCCCGCCGGTCACCATCCAGGATAAGGCGCGATGGATGTCAGTCTCCATCGCGCTGAAAACCTTAGGCATTCAGTACACGTCAGCTCTCAACACCCAGGCAGGGATTCAGGTTAAGGTGACTAGCACCGATCACCATCGCAAGTTAACCGAGTACTTACGAGTACAAAAGTTAGCTTATTTCACATACGCACTAGAGGAGGAACGTCTACTCCGAGTAGTCTTACGCCGTATCCCGGTCTAAATCTCAACAGACGACGTACTAGCGTTCCTTAAGAACGAGAACTTCCCCGTCCGAGAGGTACACCGCATGTACCACCCGATCACTAAGTCCAAGCTTAACTTAGTGTTGGTCATTCTTGACCGCACTAAGGAGGGCAAGGAAATTTTTAATATCACGTCCATGTGCGGTCTCACGGGCGTCACGGTAGAGCCCCCGCGCAAGTCTCACACGCCCTCGCAGTGCCACAACTGCCAGGGCTACGGTCACGTAGCTAGGAATTGCCATCTCCGTCCGAGATGCGTAAAATGCCTAGGAGATCACTCCACTAGGGAGTGCCCGCGTACCCCGACCTCAGCAGACCCTCCGAGTTGTGTTCTGTGCGGGAACGCGGGTCATCCCGCGAACTATTGCGGATGTCCCCGCGCCCCGCGCACGCTACGCCCTAGACAAGCGAAACAGACGGCCAGAGCGCCTGTCTCCGCCACCCGCCCTCCGCCTCCGCCTCCACCACTCATGTCAGTGGAGGCCTTCCCTGGCCTGCCGGGTGCTTCCCGCACCCCGGCAGCGCACACTCCCACTCCACGTGCGCCACCCACGGTGCCGCGTGCGCCCCACCCGTGCGGGCCCCTCTGGCCCACTGGGCTCCCAAACCTCAGCCTCAAGCTCCTAAACCTCAGGCTCAGCCTCCG
>JACEII010000022.1:6953848-6978336 GCA_014332785.1 Antheraea mylitta
GATACCGAATATATATAAGAGTTGTTGAGGTATGTATGCTTGGTACACATATATGCTCCAACAACTCATATATGTATGAATAGTTAGCTTAGGTCACCTCAGATAAGTCGCAAATTGCACGTGTCGGGCAGCAGCCCAAGCCGAGGTGTGCCGTGCACCCTTGAGCCAGTTGCCCAAATAAAATCGGCTGAGTGCCGCAAGCGCTCGTCTTAGTAATCCGGTGAAGTTGTTAAGGCCTTGCTGGATCAATAGCGTACTCATTTAGAAAAAGAAAGTTACATTCGCTATTTTCTTATGTTTGTAAAAGTTTGATGTTAGTTATGTTCTGGCTCACGGACAATTAATCCTCGCCGACAGTTAGCATGTACTCTTTGAACTTCGTCTAATATTCCTTAAAACGAATTTCCTTCATTGGAAATTCCGAATACTTTGAGTAAAATTTATTTTGAGGGTAAAACTATTCATCGAGGTATTTCATGTCCCTAGTGATCAATACTATGCAATCTCCGCTCTTGACGACACTGGACGATGAACAAGTATAAATAAATATACGTGCTTAAAATGGCATAATATAGCAATTACATTAACAAAGTGACATAATAAAAAATCATACAAAAAATTGAGATTGTATAGATTAATTATTCAATCTACTAATGACCGTCTATCAACAATAATTCTATTATAAACACTAATTGTCTTTTTGTTCCTCTTAAGAATGCGCTTTGCTATAGTCATTATTTGTACAAATGTAAATTAAGTTCGCGAATGAACCTTTATAATTGAATAACAATTTACTGTTCATTGCGTCGTTTTTAATAAATGTCTTAAAATTTCTTTCAAATTGTCTAAAAAATCAAAATTTTAAAAATGTTATCAAATGTGATATTTTGATTAGTTCTACACAATTTGTCAAATCTCCTATGTCTCGTGGAATAGTCAAATTGCTTGAAGAAATGCATGAGTATACTCTATAACGTATAACCGGTGAATCAACTTTCGAATTAGAAAACACATTATTACATATTATAATACAAACGCCTTCTCCAACGTCTGTATGTCTGTTTGTTTGCGATAAACTTAAAAACTACTGAACGGATTTTCATGCGGTTTTCACCAGTAGATAAAGTGCAAACGAGGAATGTTTAGGTATATAATATGTCAAAGTTTCATTATTATTAGGGGTAAATAATGTCCATCGGTCACGCTAGCACGTACATAATTTTAGCGAAAGGAATGCGAGGATGTAGATTAATCAAAAAATGTGTAAATATTGCAAGTTCTTCCACAGTGCAACGTCATGCAGTTAGTATTTACGCGAGATGTCCTACGCACTTCGACCACAAATATGCACTATAGTAATAATTATGTATAGATGATATCAAGTTAGATATAGCTCGAGATAATAACAGAACTGTATTTATTTATCGATATAACTTTATGAGACGGCTTCTTTACATCGTTATCAATCTCTTGTTTGCACACTTTATAATATTTATCGAAGTCGACGGCAACTCTAATAGAGTTCTGAAATTAGACAGTAACGTTAACTAATTTTAAAAATAATACGCGTTTGAAGTTTCCGTTCATTTCAGTTTATTTAAATATTTACTAAAATGCATAAACATGCAAGATGTAGCAGAATATTATTCATTATTTCGTAAAAATAATTGTGTTTGCGTCATGCGTTACGGTGTGGAGGAGTGCACACTCCACGCGGTGGGGGTTAAGACAACCCAACGCATCTAATTTGAATATCAGTATTGTATTCATTCGCCTACACACTATATCGTACCTACACAACACACACCAAATTAATGTCGCTTTGAAAGGTGAACTTACTTTTATAATACAATCTGGTTGCCTCTTCTGTCATTACGTATTTCATATACAAGATTAGATAGTTTTAACATTAACAGGCGCCTTTAAAGAGCCTAAATATAATAAACATTGATGGAAAATAAAAAAAGACATTTGGAACTTTATAAATAAAATATGCCACCTACCATGCAATGTTCTACTTCTCGATACTGCTACTCGATAGTACTTGGTGCAAGAAATACCTTTATTTTTCCGAAATGTATTATTATCTGTTTGTTATCACACCATACCCATACTGAAACAGATCCCTATAAAAGTCCTTCGTTTCGTAATTAATGATTTATCGTTATTTCTCATGAATCTCTTCCTGCATACATATTTTCACTCAGATTTCGAGTACTTCGTATTTTCCACACACTTCCATAACTTTCCTATTGAATTGATATAAATCTGGGTTGGTTTCTGTTTCAACTCACAAAACATTAAAATGGTCGTAATTTTTTAATATACCGCATCATCATAATACCCATAACTGCCGACGTTCTAGTGCTGCACGGGTCGCCTCCATATGCATCTGGATCTAAACATAAACTTTTGTCATGTTAGTTCTAGCGAATTCATGACACATTGGACACCTGTTTTCGCGCACTTCTATTACTTTTACAAGGACATTGTAACTTCCGATCATTTTTGCTGATAGAATAATAAAATTGTTTCCATTAGCTTTATTCCACAATTTCAATTGGCGTTATGTGACAACTCGACCTAAAGTGAAGTGAAGTATAAAAAAGTAATTGGGTCTCAAGTGTAGCACTGGAACACATTCAAATACCCTATCGATTAGAAAGTGTTAGTGCCAACTCGTAGGTATCCAAAAAACAGTGGAAAAACTCTGAAAGCAAATCGCCAGATGCTGACATCTTGGCAGAAGTCAAAATAGAAACCTGCTATAGGTTTCAGCGTTTTGAGTAGTTTAACCACTTCACTATCTCGACGTATATTCAGTTCATTTACTAGCTGCTTAATACAGAATTTTGTTTCATTAGAAGGTCACATGTATTGTCTAAATTTGTCGTCAGCGTTCCCGTAGGAAGCAGTATGATGCGAGAACGGTGAGTGCACATTTCGCGTTATTTTATTCTACCCTCGATAAATCTCTGACATGCCGTTTGCGGTATTAACCTTAAACGGTAAGTAGTGACCGTAGGTGGAAGGTTTTCTTTTTGTGAAGCTTTTACGAGTTCATTGTACTTCCTCTATCATCAATATTTTTGGTTTGATAAAACCACGTTCATTTGTGCAAAATATTGCAAGTATTACGCATCGGTTAATCTAATACCTTTAAACGAGCAATTTTTGTATTGTTATATATTCAGGACCTAGGAAACGGTGTCAGTTATTTCCGTGAAACTTAGTATTTAGGTGCTTTCGGGGACGATACATTAATAATACATTTCATTCATAGATAACTTTTTTTAACAAAGTTTTCAGGCAATGAAAAAATATAGCTAGAATATAAAGGTAAATCTCGCTGCCGCAGTCAAAACAAAAATAGCTCAGATCGAAATCGGCTGCTTCGAAAATCCCTCTAACCCCAGTTCGAATCCGGGTGACAGCAGAGATATCTTTTTTAAACTCTTTTTTTTTTAAGGAAACATGCTTATTCTCTGAGGCAAACCTAACAGTTTAATTTAATTTAAAAATGTTTTTTAAAGAACTGAGCTAGGCAAGGTCGTCCAGGTACTCTTGTTTATTAGAATAAAAACCCTTTTTGTTTACACTAAATCCTTTCAAACTTGTAAATTACCTAGGACTTTTTCAACGAGAGTTTAATTTTTATATATACTCTCCCTTTTTTGGCTAATTTTCGAACAAAGTATAAAATTGGCGTTTACTTATTCCGAAGGATTTATGTAAATTATTATATTTCTAATCTCAAAATTCATAGAAACTCGATACTTTGTCCTTCAAAGAAAATTATATTTCATAGGATCTAGTACTCTCATGCGTTACATCAGAAAAGTTCTCCTCAAATTTCATACATATTGGTTAAATCGTTTCAACTTTCAATTGATCTCTCATCAATCACTATATGTTTTGTATGTGTTATGAGGAGGCAAAATGTGTATGTTGTAGAAAATAATCTCCAGAACTACTGTTATGTTTCCAAAAATTCTTTGATTAATAGGTAGGTAGCTAGTACCTTCAACTTTTTTTTTTCTCGAACTGACTACGCTATAGACCTTTTTTTTAACGTGGAGTAGAATCCTGCATGGGAGTCCCAACGGCCCGGGGGGGGCGCTGAGTAGTGTCGACCGCCCACTACGTAAACGCGGTGGGACGGTGTTCGAAGACGACTCTTACCGACTAAAAAACTCCATGATGAACCGTGCGCCGGACTTTGGGGGCGCCACGGAGTTGCGTTAGCAAGGTCCGCAACGCCTCCAGTGGCAAGCGTTTAACCCACGCCACACCCGATTGAGGCAGCCCGGTTCACCGACTGCCTCCCAGTCTGCTGACCCGTGCAATGGGAAGTCAGGTCCCTCGCCCCTTCCCCCTGCGTTCAGCCGGCAGCAGAAAAGAAAATCCTTCCACCCCCACCCCACTATTTACTAACGAGGTTAACTCCTAATCACCACCACATGCCTCCCAGAAGTCCCCTCCGTCCTAGACTAACCTACTCCTAATATAGCCCCCAGGACCTAACGCAACCCACCTAGCCTACCTACCTACTCAACCATACGCCCCTAATCCCTAGTCTTGTCTACCAACCCAGTAAGTAGACAAGCTAGAGATTGTCTACCTGACTTCCCCCGAGCAAACCCGGTCTCCAGACTAACCTACCTACCTCAACCTAAGCCCACCTAACCCCTTGTCCTGCCTACTTACGACTATAGGCTGCAGTTACAACTGATACACGTTTTAAAATAATACTTGCCTGAGATGTTAATTACAATTTAAAATCTAATAACAATTATTATTAAGTTGAAGGTATAGACCGGTGAAGCTGCTAAGACCTTGCTAGGTCAATAGTTTTCAGTTCGAGAAAAAAAAGACTTGTTACAGGGCTACTTTTTATGCACAACTAAACTACAGCGAATACTTCATATCAGGTCACAAATACAAGGATTTACTTTTGGGCAAATATACAAGGTACATGTAAGCAAAGTCACGGGTTATTTCCAATATTATATGAATCCTCTGTTCCAAGTGAGTGGCCGGCTAACTATATCGAATTTAATTAATTCGCTGGTAGATGAGCTTCGGCGCGATGTGCTTTATTCCCAAATTAAGATGAGGTTAATCTTATAAGATCTCATGCGGGGTGAGGCGAGTGCAATGCGAAATGTGGGGGTCTTGAGGGATCGGGCGTTCGCTTACTTAGACGACACCAGTTTAGTACTAGAAAAAAGGAACATGTGAAGAGCGAATTGTACCGCTTTTAAGCTCGGGTAGACAGAAACTTTGAATAATTTTACATTTAGTGTATACTTTTAAAACCAAAATTAAATAAAATACGATAATTTATTTTTACTGTGATCACTCACTGACTTCATGCTTTGAATATTTATTATATTTGATTGTATTCTTTTGCTATAAGTCTGCAGCTTGATCACTTAAAATAATATAATTTTTATACCTGGCGTACATCATTATGTAGCTGATAATTACCTGCACTACTATTGCGTATGTTAGTTCGGAGGGACGCACAGAATGTAACGTCTCTGAGGTTCAGGAAATGCTGCAATATTGCGTCCAGGTGGAGGGTGATGGCTGGCTGTGCACGACACTTCCCTTCCATTAATAAATCTTAATATACATTGTTGTACTCTTGCAACCATTCAATCATTGTTATATACATACACATACACAAACTTAACGTTCACAAACAGTATAGGAACTCATGATAAAATACATTTGTATTAATAATTAATCCTAGTAGACTAAATATTTCCATAACATTAGTATAGTCTGCGATGGCGTCTACGATGTTAGAGCTATATATGTAAACACAAAGCTATAAATAAATTAGGTCAAGAATAATGATCGTTTGTAGCATACTCTGCTGTTTTGTATATCTGGGTCTCTAACAATGTATTGTCATTAATGTCACTAATGTCAATGTCACTTTTATATTTGTCCTTCCGGATTTTACTGTGTCACTGAATTGTACTCTCTCTGTTCGTTGAATTATATCTCTTTGAATCCAACGGAATATTTATTTTTAACCTATAAATCTATCAGGTTATGGGCCCAGGAATTGTAATCTACACGATAACCGTAAAATTTTTACAAAATAAACTATAACGTGTACGTGTGGATACAAAATGGCAGGAGATGCTTCAACATTGCACACCATTGAGAAACTTAAAGGCATGGATAATTATTCAACGTGGAAATTTTGCATGAAAATGATTTTAATCCATGAAGACCTGTGGGATATTATTGATGGTGAGCAGAAAGGAACATTGAGTGATTCAGATATTAAAAAAACGCAGAAGGCGCTTGCGAGAATTTGTTTGTCAATACAACCAAGTGCATTTACTCATGTCAGGAACGCAAAGGATGCACGTGAGGCGTGGAACAATCTGAGCAAAGCCTATGAGGATAAAGGGCTCTGCCGAAGACTAAGCTTATTGAGACAATTGTTCAGTACAAAATTGACAGAACATGGTAGCATGGAGAGCTACCTTGGCAAGCTGCAGGAGTTGTCACAGCAACTGATTGATATAAATTCATCTCTTGATGATGAGTTTTTGGCTGTCATCATGCTCAGTGGGTTACCAAGTGATTATGATCCACTCATTATGGCGCTTGAGAATTCAAATCTAAAGTTGTCTAGTGACATAGTCAAAGGTAAATTATTACATGAATATGACCGCAGGAATAAAACTGAAGATACCATGGCATTCACAACAACTAGAAAAACACCTAAATGCTTTAAGTGCAAGAAGACTGGACATTTTATTAAAGACTGCCCGAGGAATAGTAATAAGAAGCCAGAAAAAGACAAACAGTCTTATAGAGTTAGACCACCCAAGGATTCAGCTAACTCTCTCCTTACGGCACTCTCCGTCAGCTTCCAGAGCGGTGTATGGTATGTCGATAGTGGTGCATCAAACCATATGTGTAATAACCGAGAATTATTTTGTGATTTTCATGAAGCAAACCCGTCACAAGTGAGTGTTGCAAATGGTGAAAAATTACAAACAGCAGGACAAGGTAATGTGTGTGTCAAACTAAAAGACAGTGTGAAAACAATCAAAGATGTTTATTATGTACCTAGTCTTTCAGCGAATTTACTTTCTGTAAGTTGTTTAGTGAAGAAAGGTTATAAAGTAACTTTTAGTAAACAGAAATGTATTATATCTTATGAGAATGAAGTCTTGGCAACTGCCACTCTTAGGGATGGTATATATAAACTTAATGCCATTAATCAGCCTTTGTGTGTGGGGGTAGGCAATACTAATTTTGCTTCTTACAGTACAGTTACCAAAGAAAAGCTGTCTAGCGATAAGACTTTAATGACTTCTTCGTCGAGCTCATCAAAAGGTATAGTAAAAGAGGAGTCACAGGAAATATGGCATCGTCGACTTGGCCACTTGAACTCCAGGAGTATGGCGCTGATGAATAAAGGAATGGTCACAGGTATTAAATATAATTCCAATACATTTAATCCGTGTGTAGCCTGCATTGAAGGTAAGCAGACTCGTGCTCCCTTTCCTAAAAAGTCATATACAAGAGCGACAGAGTTATTAGGATTGGTGCACACTGACTTGTGTGGACCAATGCCAAATAAATCTATTGGTGGTAGTAGATATTTTCTGACATTCATTGATGATTTCAGTAGAAAAACATTTGTTTATTTTTTGAGTAACAAAAATGAAGTCTTTGAACATTTTAGAAATTTCAAAGCCTTAGTGGAAAATGAAACAAACCACAAGATTAAGATTATACGTAGTGACAATGGTGGTGAATTTGTTAATAATAAATTACAGGCTTACCTGAAAGATAACGGAATCAAACATCACACAACGGTCCCGTATTCTCCTCAACAAAATGGTGTGGCAGAGAGAGCAAACAGGACTATTGTTGAGAAAGCCAGGTGCATGATAAGAGATGCCGGCTTGGACAATAAGTTCTGGGCAGAAGCTGTTAATACTGCTGTGTATCTCAAAAACAGGACACCGAGTAAGGCGCTAATTGGACAAGTGCCTGAGGAAAAATGGAGCAATCAAAAGGTAAATGTTAGCCGTAACCCCAAATAAAAAGAAATTGGATTCAAAATCCAAGCTGCATATTTTTGTTGGATACTGTGAAAGTACAAAAGGTTATCGTTTGATAGATCCTGAAAATTTGTACAAATGTGTCAAAGCAAGAGATGTGATTTTCTTAGAGAATAAATTTTTCGATAATAGGTCACATGATGATAATTTTGACTCTGTGTTCAATGAACTTTCTCAAAATAATACAAGGGGGAAACTTGTTGAACAAATTGAGCCGAGCCAGTCTGAACCATCCACTGTAAGACCAGAGTTTTCTGATGACCAAAGAACTAGGTTGAGTACAATTACAGT
This sequence comes from Antheraea mylitta, assembly GCA_014332785.1. NCBI lineage: Eukaryota > Metazoa > Arthropoda > Insecta > Lepidoptera > Saturniidae > Antheraea > Antheraea mylitta. The sequence goes on from JACEII010000022.1 coordinate 6,962,245, forward strand.
TTATGATTCAGACAGTGAGGTTGATACCACTTTAGAAACAAATATTTCTGCGGATCCCACTTACTCTCCAGGTTGCTCAACTCTGGCTGAGATGACATCAGATTCATCAGCATATGAAGATCTCGATGAGGCTGGAACATCTGTCCTGTTGGTTCAAAAACTATGCATCGGAGATGATGAACCAGAAACTGTGCAGAAAGCTTTGTCAGGCATTGACGCAGCTCAATGGAAAACAGCGATGAAAGATGAGTATAAATCTTTTTATGACAACAAATGTTGGACTCTAGTGGAGAAACCAAAGAATAAGAAACCAATTAAGTGTAGATGGATTTTTAAACAGAAGAAGGGTCTCAATGGTGAGCTTTTGAACTACAAAGCACGACTTGTAGCAAAAGGTTACTCACAGAAGTATGGGGTTGACTATGAAGAAACATTCTCTCCGGTGGTAAGACACTCAACTGTTAGAACTCTACTTGCTATTGCTGCTGAATATAATATGGAAATAGATCATCTTGATGTTAAGACTGCCTTTTTGAATGGCAACTTAAATGAAGATATATATATGGAACAGCCCGAGGGTTTCATAGTAAAAGGTAAAGAACATTTTGTGTACAAACTAAATAAAGCTATCTATGGTTTGAAGCAAGCTTCTAAAATGTGGTATGAGAGAATAAACGAGGTGTTACTACAGAAAATGCACTTCAAAAGGATGACTTCAGAACCATGTGTTTATTATATAAATACTAAGTGTGATTTAATAATAATTGCACTATATGTGGATGATATTTTATTGTTTTCTAATAATTCATCGTTAAAAGAAAAGGTAAAATGTGAACTTATGAACACATTTGAGATGAAGGATTTAGGATCTGCACATCACATTCTTGGAATGAGGATAAATAAAAGTCAAAATAAAGTTACACTTGATCAAATAGGATACATAAGAAGAGTATTGGAGAAGTTCAACATGACAGATTGTAAGCCTGCTAGAACACCATTAGAAAAAGGAATTAAATTACAAAAGTGTGATAATAAAAGTACGAATTCCTATTACAGGAATTTGCTTGGCTGTCTTATGTACATAGCAGTGTGTACCCGACCAGATATTGCTCATGCTGTGAGTATGCTCAGCCAATTTAATGAGTGTCACTCTGAACAGCATTGGAAAGCTTTGAAACGTGTTCTTCGCTATCTTAAAGGTACAATAAACTATGGTTTAGTTTTTCAGAAGAGTGGTTTGAACGTAACTGCTTATGTAGATGCTGACTGGGGTGGAAATGAACTCGACCGTAAGTCCTTCACTGGTTTTGTTTTTAAGCTTGGTAATTCACTGATTTCTTGGGAAAGTCGTAAGCAAAAAACTGTTGCTCTCTCTAGCACAGAGGCTGAATACATGGCACTTTCTGATAGTTGTAAAGAAGCTCTTTTTGTAAGAAATTTTCTTAATGAATTGCTGAATATTAATTGTAATGTAATGTTATATAATGATAACCAATCTGCTCAAAAATTAACTACTAATTGTATGTATCATAGTAGAACTAAGCACATTGATATGAGACATCATTTCATTAGAGAAAATATAAACAAGAACATTGTTAATGTTAAGTATTTGTCAACAGACTTAATGATTGCAGATTTATTGACAAAACCTTTGACAAAAGAGAAACATGATAAATTTGTAAAAGAATTATGTTTATATAATTTGTAAATTACTCTTATAATTTGGTTTATATACATTCTACATTGTATTAAAGTTTATAGACAGTGTATTGTATTTACTAAGTATTTATGACATTGGTTTAAGGGGTAGTGTTAGAGCTATATATGTAAACACAAAGCTATAAATAAATTAGGTCAAGAATAATGATCGTTTGTAGCATACTCTGCTGTTTTGTATATCTGGGTCTCTAACAATGTATTGTCATTAATGTCACTAATGTCAATGTCACTTTTATATTTGTCCTTCCGGATTTTACTGTGTCACTGAATTGTACTCTCTCTGTTCGTTGAATTATATCTCTTTGAATCCAACGGAATATTTATTTTTAACCTATAAATCTATCATACGATACAGTCTCACAAGTAGTACAGACGTGAGCTTAAATTGGTGTAGTCAGTGAAAATTTAATTTTGTAAATATTAATCATGTAAACTTTTTGGAGAATAAATTATAATTAAAATAATTTCTTTCATTTTCCTTACATATTATTTGTCACAAAAGAAAATCAAGTATTATATCATCATATTCCAGAACATCTGGCATCTAACTACATATATGCGTTATGTTGTTGGTGTACTATTCTTTATCGGGTAAAACTATACGGTCTATGTAACATCGACAAATTTAAGAATGTGTCACCACTAGTTCGTCTTAGCAAATCATTAGGACTTTATCATCAGAAATTAACGTAAACAATAGATTTAATAAGAACCTTCGATTATAATTACCTCACTTTAAACATAAATCGGCAACTACTGTTGCAAATGTTAATCAGTGTAATATACATTCTGACTTCCTTAGTCAATAACTTCTATCAAATCATATATGTACTATTTGTTTAATTTCCGCTAAGAACGATGTTGAAATTATTCTACAGCCAATTTTGAAAATCCCGATTCAAGAGCCACATTAAATTTGAGTAATCAATATTTGGATTATTGTATTGCAATATCAGGAGTTATATGCTCAACCTTTTCCATTACGAAAATGTACAAGAAAGACATTGTATAATGTGCCAATTGAAAATAACTACCATATCTACTTGTGGCGCAAAGATATTATTCTGAACCAATGAGTTATACAAATACAGGCAAGTGCCAGATACCACATGGAGTTGTTGTTTTGATGAGATTCACTGTACAGTGAATAAGACAGTATGTCACATTTTGTAATAAACAACCGTCAATGAGAACTGTTACTTTCTCGGCTCCCAGCACACGAGTATCATTACTTGAAATGGCTTGTCCAGTATTTATAGAAACGAAACAGTTGCGTATAATATCAACGTAGCAAGAGCATCGAGAAATACACAGTCGAATGAGAGTAACTTGTTATCTCGTGCTGTGTTGAGCAGCCTGCGCCCGACGCATACTCACCACACTTAAGATAACAAGCAGAGTGCATCTCGCTTCTCATAATACAGTAATTTAGTGTTGATGTATTGACACTCTGTCTCGTTTTCAGACTGGTCTCTAGTCCCGGTTCCGCTCACGTGGAGTCTGTAACTGATATTGAGATACGAAAATTACTTTCCGATTAATATCACATTAATCCAATATAATGCAACGCGGTCAAACCGCGTCAAGACAACTGAAGAGGGATTTTACAAGTACGTGCGTTATTTGATTTATAAAAGATTTTTAATTCACTATGGAAATTAACATGTGTTTAAACTACTTTCTGAAATACAAAAAAAAACTACTTATTAACCGACTGCTTCGAGAGAGAAAATAAGATGTAGTCCGATGAAGGTGTTAAGATCTTGCTAGGTCAATAGCGTAGTCAGATCTAAATACAAAAAAAAAGATAATAAAATTTATGTCACCGACAGAATATTATAGCCTGTGTTAAATTTTTCAAAATTCGTGCTGTATGGCTGATGACGTACTATCTTATTATGTTATATAATAAATAAAGTAAATAAGCCACATCTGTGACACAAATATCGCGAATCTCTAATGAAAGCGACATAGTTACGAATTTGTTAGCATAGGACAGGACGCGACGCCGCGCGCCTCGCTAACCGGCACTTTGTTCTCTTTCTAACAATTTTTATTCTCGTGTTGTTGCTGCAGATATACGATGATGCGGGAAGACGTAGTCCGGTGAAGCTGTTAAGACCTTGCTGGGTCAATAGCGTAGTCATTTCGAAAAAAAAAAAGGGAAGACGTCTCATGAATCGCACTTCTCTCTGAAATTAATCTGTTAAATGTACCCTCAAACAACTATACAGGTAACCGGTCCATTTCTTTGCAGATTTTTGATAAACTATTTTGCCTCGTCCCTTTTTTTATGTGAATCATCAGTAGTCGGAGGGTAAACGTGATTGTTGGCGTGGCGAAGCAAAAATACCAAATTTCACTATTAACGAAATACTCAGAGACATTTTCAACCCTATCTTGTAGGTCACTTGTTCTATCAGTGTTACGTGGCACGCGCCGACGACCTAGTACCCTTTGATAGAAATCGCCAAGCACACTGTGCCAGCGTGTAGTGGAATTTTGGTATTTTGTATTTAATAAAAATGAATATTCATGTAATAAAATAAATAAACAGTCATTATTTTATGGAACTAATTTGTAATTTTTTAGCTTTATATTTTCATTACGCCATAACTGATATCTGTCGTAATCTGAACAGAGGCGCTAGCCTGGACTTCTTGTTGCACGAAAAGTCTCTAGGTAAACCCTACCTACATCACAAGAAAACCAACTTTCGACCTCGGGTACGTCGAACCAAGCGGAGCAAAAATAACAGCCGAACGAACAGAGGCCACAAAAACATCAGGAGAAGGTGAACCACAGAAACGACCATCGTCAGAAATAACACAGATGATCATGTCTCAATCTCATAAGTAAAACCAGAGCGGACATGGGGCAAGTCATCCCACCCATCCAAATTCCTGTCACAAGACCACTGGATCACATGGAAAATGCTATACTCGAATTCAAAGCCATACTGGAAGCCACGATTAAAGTCAACACACTTACGTGTACACAAATCCTAGAGGCCCACCATCTTGGAATCGTGGCCTTGAGAGATGCTAGATTAGAGGAAGCGGAGGCGGCTATCTACAACAACGACTCTGCCCAAGTCATAGCAGGAGTAATGACGGGCAGCTACATGATCGCTTATAATTCCGCCAGTGGTTACGTACTAAGGAAAGAAAGCGAGACACGGGAAGCACCTCAGCCTCAGATGTTCGAAGCGCCCCCGGAGCATCCAATAGTAGTAGTCGCTCGGTGCACAAGAATCATGCTGGAAGAAAAAATACTCGATAGGGTAAAAACTACTTCGAAGGTTCTAAATCCAGCAGTGGTGGAAAGCACTAAAACGACACCTAAGATCAGATGGCCGAACGGGGTCCCCGGCTGTGGAAACACTAAGTGGTTGATTAAAAACTTCGATGTGGAGAGGGACGCTGTAGCGTCTACCACAACCGAAGCGGCAAAAGACCTACAGGAGAAACTGGTGCAGGCACACGGCAAAAAAGCAGAAAAGCGTGCGCGCACCATGGCGTCCATATTGGTGAATGGTTTCAGAGAGAATGCCAAGGTTAATCGTGGATGAGGCTATCATGAACCATTTCGGGGCAATCTTGACTGCCGGTCGGTTGGCGGAAGCAAGCGAAATTCTCCTCATCAGAGATATCAACCAACTACCCTACATCGAACGGGAAAACTTATTTCGGACGGCATATACCAGACCAACGGCCATAGCCAGTATTGACAAACAGCTTACTTGCACTTACAGGAACCCGATGGATGTAGCCTATGCACTGAGTCAAGTATACGACGGTATATATACGGTATAGTAAGATCTCTGAGCATCAGAGGCTATCAGGGCGAACAAATACCCTCACACACTCCCGATACTCTCTTCCTGGTACACACACGGGAGGAGAAAAAAGCCCTGATAAAAAAGGGCTACGGGGTAGGGGAAGGATCGCTCGTTCTGACAGTCCATGATTCATCAATCCCAGGGACTGACCCTCAAATCGGTAATGATCCTGCAAACAAAGAGCAGAAGGGTAAAAATCCACGATAGCGTTTCACATACTATAGTGGCAACATCTAGGAACACCGACACCTGTGTCTACTATACCAACATGACTGACGACGCGATAAGTAGGTTCATTCGTCGGGCCGTGGACGCTCCGGCACGGGAAATTGTGGATTACAACCTAAAAATGGCCATAAAGAAGGGAAACGCAAGCGCTATAAAAACAATAACGTCATTAAACCAAAAATAGTTAATAATCATTGAAAAGTTAATATTTAATAAATTACTAATAAAAAAAAATCGCTCACGGATACGATTTTTACGTATACAAAATACTACATGTAAGCAAAAAAAAAGTACGGACCAAGAGTCTGCAGAATAGAACAAAAAAAATCTGTTATTTTATGCATATAACTTATACAAAACAATTTTGATGTTTCACATCTGCTAGGCGTCCCGTAATGGCTCATTTTTTTACATGAGGAAGATTTTACATAAGATCGCTACTACAAAGCCGAGCAGCAGTCAAATTCTTACTCCCTAAAAACCCCATGATGTAATTCACACACCTTGTGGTTGGATATGTACTGTGCTAAAATCTACTAACAATTTAAGTTAGTATTTGTGCTCGCTATAATTAAGAAGGTACAAGCAGATTTTTTTAAAATATTTTTTAAACCGATATAAAACCAAAAAAAGTACTATTATTAAATGATAACATGTTATTTATATTAATGTGTTGTAGTTTTTTCAGTGATTATGTTTTATTTCAAGATTGTATTAAGTTCATATACCAGATAACAATAATTTTGTTAGAGAGACTACGCTTCACGAATAAACATTCGTTAATATTTGAATATGTTCGTAGTTATACGTATATTAGATATATTTAATTAGCACGCATAACTCATACAAAGCACGTAGGAATGTTGTCGGTTTCAAAGCATGCACTGCGCCGCGCCGCGCCGGCTCAGGTACAAGCAAAAACTGCAATGTCACATAGGACTCTTACCAATGGGCGTTTATCCATCTTTTGTTCGCGTATACCTAATAGAATAAGTGCGAAGAGGACGTAGAGATACGATTTGCAAAGTGTACGCTCGCTGATCGGTGATGAGTCCAGCCGCGTCGCGTCGCGTTGTGCCGTCGCGTGGTTCGCACCGACTCGTAAATAACTCAGCAGCGGACGACGACCCGCACCAAAATTAACTTCGCAAATACACGTACACTGTACAGCTGATCTGAACAAGAGCAGAGAGCTCGTGCTGATCCCTCGCACGCCATCATGTTCTGAAGGTTCTGTCTGATTCACTAAATATAAATATGTAAACACTATACTATGAATGTTATATTATGTCCAAAATTTTTTTAACGAGTTCGATTATCTAATATTAAAAGTATACTACTATACTACTGTTGCCTGAATTAAAGAGTAGGTAATATTTGTATAATAAGCAGATATAACTCTTTTTTTATCTCAGAATATAATTATAGGCAAAAAATGACGGTTGCTACAGAATAAATGTGTAATAACATTTGGTTACAATAAGGAAAAGTTTAAAGGGTAATCTTGTGATATTGAAAGTGTGCAGCTTCGAGCAGCGCCCGCTACATGCAACCAGTTCAGTACGCTCGCGAGAACGAAACAGAATTTTAGCGTGGAAATATTAACCCAGTTCCGAAGTCCAAAGTGCTGCGTCACACAGCTGCTACCGCTTTGGTAATGCATTGCGTTCTGTTCAGTGTCTGCATGTTTCTTGTGCTCTCATTACTCTTTACAGCGACCAAGGTTGTGTCAATAATATAACAGTAAGTAAACGTGTAAAAAAATTCAATTGGAACCTATGATTACCACTAAGTACGTCCACTTCCAGCAGATACGTTTTACCTGTGTAAGTATCAGTTCAAAGAGACGTGGATGACAATAGACTATATGTGTCGTCAGAACTTCGGTTGATTATAAAATCAAATTAAAAACTCTACGATTGATTTCGAGAAACAACCCAACCATAAAAAAGAGAGTCGGAACAAACTCAATCTCGTTCACCTTTATTATACAAGTCCTTGTTCACAGATTTTATATTTGGGAATGTACTTTATTATGTAGATATGTAGCAGCGTGCCACTTCATATCGTTATCATTCATATAATATATAATCAACCGTATAATATTTAAAGTAAAACTTGTATCTAAGTAAAATTTGTATAAAATACAAATAATTGTGAAAGCTAAGGTCGTATCAATGAGAGATTGAATCGTACGAAAGCGAGACCCAGAAAATTCGAAGTGGTATTTTTTATACAAGAATATGGTAAAAAGTAATTTCGTAAATTACGACATTTCCGCTTTCTCCCGTCAACATATTAATACGTGAGGCAAAAACTTTGTACCCTTTTTAAACTAACTGCGTAAACGGTTGAACTTGAAATTTGGCATAGTTAAAGTTTATATGGCGGAGAAGTGCAGAAAGCTATTTATTTGATATAAAATGCATTAGAAGTACATAAAATTAATTAAAATATGCATTACTCATAGTAATGCTTGAATTTTACACAACATATACACACATGTAAGTAAAAAAGACATTTTGACAGCCGTCAATAACGAACTTCAAAAATGATTGCGAAGGAGGTTACTATGCTCGACTGTATGTACTTTTTTAATCTTACGTTCCAATTACACTTTTTCATCATACATTCAACAATGACATTATAATATATAACTATTATTATTATATTTATAACACGATTTGAACTATGGTCGAATGTCGACCACTGGCCGCCCACTAGTATATTAAGATATTTAAATAGCATACATTGTTTTGTAACAAGGAGTAATATTTTAGTGCCTCCTTTGATCTATACATACATATAATAAAATTCAAGTCTCATTTTGTAATGTGGAAATAACAGTTTTCTACGAAACACCGAATATATTGCACAATAATATAAATCGAGTGTATAAATAAAATTATATAAACTTATATCTTTAAGACACTAACGAGATTTACACTATTATAATGCAATATTATGTATTATATATATTTCTATATGATAATATATCTATAAGAATGATAATGTAAGCCTAGATAAACATCATATTAATTATAAATATTTACGAAATGTAATTAGCTATTTTCATAATAATATTGTGTAGATTAGCCTTGAGGAGATTATATAGAGAGTTAAAGTTTAGTTAAAAAATCAATATTTGTTTGTTTAATAGTAACATTTATGAGTTACCATGTTTTTCATGATCGATGGTTATAGGTATAGTGCAAGTAAGTTACAATAGGTGGCGCATAAGTCCTATCTACAAATGGATTTAAAAAAACATTTCTATAATTTTAATAATATGATTATAATAAATTTATTAGTTTGAACCTCACATTTACATTCTTAAAACTATACAAATATTGTTTATGAATAAAAAAGAAAATGTAGAGGTGAGTCTGATTTAATTACAATGGACTATATTTATTAATACAATAGGAACATCAACAGTATTTCTAGATCCTATTAACTCCAACATGATATGTCAATAGTTAGAAAACACTCCCCAAGAACTTTTGATAGCAGTTCACATTGCGTCTAATTAAGCAAACGGACCTCAAATTACTACTACTACAAAACTATCGATAATATATTTGTTTTGATTAAATTGTATAATATTTTTGATCTGTTGTTGTTGCATAACTTTTGTAAGTAAAAGGAAATCATATGCACCGACGAAGAAAACTGAATAAACTAGAAATAGATAAAATAAAATGTAACGAAGTAAATTATATTGCTACTTTAATGATGTTCATATAAATTAAATTATCATAATAAAATTGATTATATTTTAAATTACTTACTCTCAATTATTATTCACTCCCTTTTTACTTTTATACAACGTTACAAATATATTTTGAGGCATATATACATTATACAAATATATTATGAGGCATATATTTTAAGAAAGTAAGATGTCCTGTCTGTTTTGATTATTCTTTATTTTGCTGACAGCTGCCCGTCAGTTCGCCCGTATCTAAACAACATACAAATACTTCTTTTTCACGACCGATATTGGAAATATACCAACTTACTTCCACATTATATCTAAGTGTATAATTACAATATTACTATAATAGGTATGTGTGCGTTATCGTGCCATTTATTTTGTCAAAACATCATTTAGGTAACGTATAATATATCGTAGTTATAACATCATTGAATTTAGTGATGTTTGTTTATTGATTGTTTGGCGCCGACTCAAAATTACTTAGGTATACTTACATTCATTTTAGAACTTAGTTATTAAGATTAATAAAGTAAAAGGTTTATATTTTTGCTATTCAATTTTTTCGGCGGTTTACTAATTTATAATATTAATTTAAAATATTTACTAATTACTACATCCTTAATTTATATGTAATACACAACTTAGAAGCTGAATTATAAATTATCCCCTGTTTTCCTACCCTTGGGGTTGTTTTCTCTTCTTAAAATGTATACGGGACCAACTTCGGGGTATACCCTTTCAAATAAAAAAATAATAATTAGAGTCGAACTATTCTGTCAAAAGTTATGCGCGGTCATAGATATAATCAGCGAGTAAACAATCAATCATTCTCTGTTTTCGTAACCTCAGGGTTGAATTTTTTTCCCAAATGTATATGGGACCAACTTTCGGGTTATACCCTTTCCAATAAAAAAAAGAATGTGGTGTCGTGGGACACCAGGTAGGAACGAAGTTCCTTCGGCTAATGTAGAATCGACACAATTTGCAAAAAAAATCGTGCTCAATTTTATGTAATCGTAATTCAAATTATCAATTAAAATAATAAAATATGTCTCTTTATTTTTGTTTGACAACATAAAATAACATAGAAATAGAAATAATTACAAAAAAGGAGAAAGAGAAAGGTATTATACACTACTCGCTTGTGTATACGACTGTCGCCGACTCTCGTCATCTCAGTCTACCCCCTTGCGAGGACGGACGAGGGAACTGCTCGAGGCGTATTGCCTCCTTCAGTGGCTTATCCAGCGATGCCCGTGGACACAGGCATGTCCTTGGGGTACCGTGTAGGCTATGCGGTGACGGGGCTTGGCCTCCTTGCGGTGGTCATCGGCTTCTAGTGATGTGCGGGTGTGCGAGCGTCACATGGGTGAAGTGCCACCTTAACTTCACGCTTGGCAGTTTTCACGCAAAATCGGATTAACTCGCGTCCTTCCGGGCGCGGGGTCTTCTTTTTGTTCTGGACTTCTGTGTGGGAGGGTCGTTTGCGGGCGCCATGAGGCTTCCCGCCGCTGACTCCTCGACGTCTCTCCGTGGAAGAGGAGCAGGCTTCATCGCATTTCTTGTATCACCCGACCTGGCGATGGTGCTCGCTCTCTTGTTTCTTGATTCCGTCCTATACACCGGACATAGTGTCGCGTTGTTGGAGGGGTGGACACCCCCGCAGTTGATGCAGGTCGGCGGTTCGTCTCGTGGTCTTGCGCATTGATGCGCGAAATGCGGGCCACCACATCGCACGCATGCGAGGGGGCGGAGGCAGTTGTGGGAGGAGTGCCAGAACTGCTGGCACCGGTGGCATTGTGCCGGGTCCCTCTTCCCACGCCATCCTTCTAATCTCACTTTCATGTGGAGGAGTTCGGTGATCTTATAGATCGCGGGTGTTATTCCTGGCGTTCTCTTTAGAGCACAGAAGAAGATGCTCCCGGGTCTTCCTCTCCTTCCTTTTATCTCCCGTACGTGTTCCGGGTGCAGTCCCTTCTCCCTTCGAACGGGTGGATTTCTTCTATAAGGCCGCGAATGGCGACCTTGAGGCTGCGTTCGGTGATGGGGGAGTATCTAAACCACTTCACCCCTTCTTCCTGTTCTAATTTCGTTAGGTAATCTCTGAGGATTTGGTTTTCAAGCGGTTCCGATGGGATGAACCGGACTCCATTCCCAAACGGTCGTGCGTTAGGAGATCGTCCTAACATTTCCGCCAATCTTCTGAAATGCTCCGTCCATCTGGGCAGGTACTCGACGACGATCGGCGGAAAGCGTTGGCGAGGCGTCGTCGTTTGTTCTGGTTGCGGTCGTGGCGCTACTGTCGAGGCGCTAGTGTCCTCTCTTCGGTAACGCTTTCTGTTGCGACTGAATTCCGTCGTGGCGCTGCTGTCGCGGCGACCGGGGCTCTCGTCACGGTAACGCCTATATTAACAGCAGGCGGCGTCATTTTTCCGTGCGACAGGCGCACGGGCTTCGCGGGCGCGACTGAGGGCTGCTCGCAGGCAACCTTTCGCGGCGTAGTGAGCGCTGGTGCGGGGGCGGGCACCGGCGCTACAGAGTGTTCTGAGGCGGTGCGTGGCGGGAGCCTTCACGCGGGCTCGACCGTCCTCGGCTTCTTCTGATCCGGCGATCGGGCGTCTGGGGTATGTAGCGGTTTCGCGGGCATCGCGGTGAGCTCCGCATCGGGCTCACTGCGCTTCCGGCGCAGCGCTCTACCAATCGGGCTGAGTTGATTGTCCGGAATCACTTGGGTGGATCGAGATTTCCGCGAGCTGCGCGTACAAGCGCCACTGTATCTTCAGCGGCTGGCTCTTCACCGTTTTGCACGGCTTCTTGGAGGCGCAAATACAGCGCCATCCAGCGGGTCATCCCCGCCGACAGAGCCACAGCTGTAATAAGCTGGACGAGAGTGAGCATATCACTCTCGTACGCATCTGCCGGCGTTGACGGTCTGCTAGGCGACCTCTGTGGCGTCTCCAAGGGCTGCGGCTGCAGCGTGCGTGCAGCGGTGCGGGTTCGGAGTCCATGGGGAAAAGCGGTGGTCGTCGTTCTGGCAGCGGCGGGGTCAGTAGGCAAGCTTGGAGTCGTACGTCTCGAAGAACTCGATGACGTAGGGGCATCGTTGGTACGTCGACTCGATGAAGTCGAAGTCGACGCGGCGGCGCTAGAGCGGCGCATCGTCGCGCAGAACAAGCGGTGTCGCGGAAATCTTGTGGGTGTCCTCGTGCGCACTTTACGACGGAGCGAGTCCACGACTGTCGCGCCTGCGCACGTCGCATTTAACGGTTTTATTCCACGCACTTTTCGTTACGGTTTTACTATCACATTATTTTCAGTTCGGTCGCGCAGCAAAATCCCTATCTCCTCCAAGCCTGCAGTAAGGAACTTCGTTCCAAAAAATTAAAATCGGACTATATTTTAAAAAGTTATGCGTGGTCATATATAAAAACAAAACAAATATACGCGTTGACTTGAGAATCTCCTCCGTTTTTTTGTCTGTTAAAAATATGGATTTTGACCGCCATTATATACCTGTCTATTATACGAAGCGTACCTTTTCAATGTTTTTTTTTCTGTTTTTTTTTTTTTTTATTGAAGCCCGACATAGTGACTGTACTATACCTGATGGTAAGCATAGTACAATCCAAAAACAGTGGCGACCACCGAGAGACAGATTATCCATCGTCGATCGCCGCTGTCATGCCGGCCATAATGACGAAAGTCACCTGGTACTAGATATGTACAGGCTGATCCCGAAACGCGACGCGTAAAAGCAAGTCACTATGACGGGCTTTTTCGCCATGTACATGGTGGTTGCGACCCATTCGGGCTGTTAAACCCTACCACCCCGCTATCGCCATTACCTCGTTCGTTGATCAGCAAGGTGCACCACGTGCAGGTGAGGTTCGCTTGGGTGTCTCAAGTCTTAAGATGTTACTCGACACCCCTTACACCCCAAAATGTATTTTAAATGTACAATGTATAATTTATTACTAAGAAAGGGGGTGTTTTGATATGATAAATTTTACTTTCAAAATGCACAGCAATATAACATGTCACTACTAATAAAACGTGTTTTTACAAAATGACATTTCAAAGTATCGTTTAATAAAAATATACTCTGGAAACATTTACACCAATAACAAAGAAAGTAAATCACAATATATAATTTATGTTTACAAAACAACGGTACCCGAGTCGACGTCACTGCTTGAACACGTATGTGTTGATGTTGTATGAATGGTGTATATAAGCTTTTATGCGCTCGTTCAATTATAGCTCATGATACGATTTCTATACGATAAATTGTTATTAGATACGACCTTAACAATAACGAACCTTAGGTTATGGTGTCTCGATGAGTTGCGGTTACTGACCTACCCCAAGTGACGTTTCATGTCCACGATGATGAATGAGGTGTGGCAACAGAGAAGCGCGCAGCTGTTGCACACACATATTTACAAACATGCTCACACACACGTGATCATACACCCATACATACATGCAACGTTGAACCAGTTCACGACACGTGTTCGCGTTACATATATGAACATCACTTTATGCAAATCACAAAAGTGCTCTTCTCTGAATTGATTTACTTTATTTTAAATTATAACATACATAAAGTACACTCAAAAACTCAGACTAATCTAGTGCCCGTGACTTCCTTCTTTTTTAAATTATTTCAATATTTTTAGAGAACAAGTTTTTCGTATGGATTGTGAGTTGTCTTGTAGTCCGGTGACGATGTTAAGACCTTGCTAGGTAAACAGCGTAGACAGATCGAAACAAAAAATGAGATGTCTTCAATTTTTTCAGGTACAATTTTATGATTTATTAATTTTAAATTTGGCATTACTGCTCATCTCAAAATATCATATGTAGCCTAAAAGATTCATAAAAATTGATTTGGTTGTTTCAGATATTATTACCCTGGACAAAGAATAAACATTTTAATTTTACTTATAAGTGTGGACTTTTCTGGTATGCGTATCGGTTCTGTTCGTAACTTGTATGCTCATAAAAACACGTTCCGACAACTTTACCTTCCGTGCCTATCTAATCCGAAAATGGACGGAGCAGAGGTCTCGCAATGTAAACCCAGAGCTTGTATATACGCGAACTGACAACATTAACAAACCTCACGCTGATAAAAAAATATATATATATATATTATTTACGTTGAACTGGTTGCTAGTATATACTGCCTTAAAAATAATCATTATCTACGTGAGTAAATAAGCTATTTAGTTCAATTAATTCAATCATTAATATCTCCTTAAAAGCCCATTTAAGTTACTAACGTTTTGTTTTATATTTAATATTGATAAAACATGAGTGTTTCTTTCGCTCTCGACAGTCAAAACCTAATGATTATTAGATAAATAATGTGTTTACAAACAATTTGGATTTAAAGTAAACCTAAATCACTACATTTCTAATGATTGCCTTAATTTTAAGCAAAGCTCATTATAGAGTAAGCGCAGAGCCTGAACATTTTGTTTTAGCTGTCGACTTACGCTTGACCGAATTGTGTTTTGTCTACGACAGTGTTCGGAAAACTCGTCTTCCAAAAGAGCCAAATATAAACAATACAAAACTGAAATTTATTCAAAAAGCCCTTTTTAACTAAGCTTTGCTTACTAGATATATTATTATATATAAAAAAATCTATTTCAAATAACATTTATTACTTTTAGAGTGAGTTAGTAATACAAAATAATAAGTAATTAGCAAATAGTAATTTAGTGAGTTGATACATGAATATAAAATAATTTAAAATAAACAGCATATTCGAAGTGGCTACAATACAATCACGCACTCTTTCCATAGGAAAGATTCTTCACTGCCAATCGTACGGATTGTTTTAAGATTGTTTTAGAGAGAGAGAGAGAGAGAGAGAGAAATTATTATGGCGTTTAGAGCAAGCCGTACTTTCTAAAACTGACCATCAATCATAATCGATCGATCGATTAAGATCGGAACTGATGGAGTCCGAAACGTTCATTTCCAACCAAGACTGCGTAGACCGTGCTTTATGACCCGGCGCCGAGTCTTGCTGGATAGTGATAGTCAGATAGTGCCCACTATCCTATCGACTAATTGGAAAGCTTCCTTAAATCTTTGAGAATAAATACGGTCATTTTGTTTGTTAAAATGTTACTCAATTGTAAAAATTTTCTCTCGATGTCCGGAAGTCTAGTGGTCCGGATGGTATCCCAGCGGTTGTTTTAAAAACATGTGCAGCCGAGTTAGCTCCAATACTAACGCGCTTGTACCGCCTGTCTTACATCTCTGGTGTCGTGCCTCGGTCAATGTGCAACCGATACCGAAGAAGGGGGACCGGTCAGATCCTAATAACTATCGTCCAATTGCCGTAACCTCAGTGTTGTGCAAGATCATGGAACGGATCATCAACACCCAGCTTGTCCGCTACCTGGAGGATCACTCATTGATTAATGATCGACAACATGGCTTTCGCCAAAACCGATCAACGGGTGATCTTCTGGCCTACATGCTGCACCGCTGAGGGGAGGCAATTGACAAACACGGCGAGGCCTTGGCAATCAGTCTCGACATTGCCAAAGCCTTTGATAGGGTCTGG
>JACEII010000022.1:6978736-6997037 GCA_014332785.1 Antheraea mylitta
AATAGATGTCCAGAGCGCATCGGAATGTCATTACGTGCCTCTCGGCTATCGCTTCACATTTAGATAATGCTTTATGTTGTGCTTGTGAAGGCGCACCGTTACGCAACTCTACCGTCGCGTCGTGTTGCCTCACCTAACCCTCGCGGTAGCGCAGCCTATGCTTATGTCATCTCGTTTATGTTTTATAGGGGAAATATCTATGAATTAATTTGTTATCTAATAAATAACTGAGATAGTAATTGTGAGATTCGATAACAATGGAGCAATTGTGACGTTGGCGGGTACATTTGTTATAATAATAGCATTGTGTAACCATCCTTCGAGATTAAATCTACGGGGAATTTACGATAATTCAACTTGAAACTAGACAGTAGGTCCTAGAGCACGCCGAGGTCTTAATTAAATAATTAGGTTTTATGACAAAGTCCCAAAGCATAATACCAATTACTTGGATAGTGAGTTCAAGCACCAAGTCAAGCGGGTTTTAATATATATATGTATAAAGGCCATCATTATAGGATGTATCGATATGTGAACGAAGATGACGTCTGGAAATGTCGGTTTTTATACACATAAAAGCAGTTTAAAGGACACTAATCTCAAATTATTAGAATGACATTGACGTGGAAACTTTTAATTTTGGCTTTTAGTAGAATATTTGATGTTAATTTCGCGTCTAAATCGAAGCTTCAATATGCGAGTATGGGAGTAGCATTAGAGAAATATATCTTTTGACGGGATCTGTAGTCAATACTATTTTATACAATATGCTTTGGTATAATACCTCTCATATATTCTATATTATTAGAGTACATACACTATTCGCTCATTATTGTAAGTGTCGGTTGTGGAGCGTCCGGGGAGGCGCGGTGCGGTGACTGTCGGCGACGTGACGTGACGTGTGAGCCGTGACGTAGCGTGGCGTCACGTCGCTTCGCATGGGTTGAATGTGTTCGAATCCGTGAGGACCACTTTCTCTTCATTTTCGTGTATTAAAAAGAGAAATGACTGGTATACTTCGACTAACTAATTATACATTAAAAAAGCTATTATTAAACGGTATATATATTCTTCTCTAAATCTGTTGGTTATGTTTAATGTACATTTATTATGTAACACTGTATAATCATCTGATAATTAACATTGTGACTATCCATCCGTTTATTTCTTGCTATTTTCTGTAAACCGTACTAATATTAATACAAATACATACATCAGAGTGTTTTTCATAATTAAATCGAAAATTCTACTCAGAACAACTTGCATTAGGTAATGGATAAAAAAATTAAAACGTGCTTCTGTTCATTCTCGCATATCGAGCTTCGTGTATTCATATAACGTAATTTAAATACTTGTAAATATATTCAAGAATCGGCCAAGTGTAACAAAGCTTCACTATTACGTTGTCTTATAGTCAGGGAATTCGAACCAGCGTCGGCACTTAATTCCCGCGGATTTGAACAATCAAGCAGATCAATCTCGTACATTCGTAAGATTTGCAGGATTAGATACAATAGTCATGAATTTAACACAAACTGTAAGAATCAATAAGAAAACTTCTTACTAACAGTTCTAAAGTTATGCGCGTACATACATTAGCCGCATTCATTTTTATATATAAGTGTCTACATTGTTAAAGTGTTTATTAGTAATGTTATAAACAGTATAATAATGTTCCTTTGTTACCATATTTATTTTGCATTTGTTTCTCATTTTGCAAACTGATCAAGTCTAGGAAGACAGAAGTAGATATACGAATCATCGGAAGAATTATTTTCAGCTTCCCACAGGATTTATCGTAGTAGTTACATAATAATTAAAAAAAATATTGGGTAAACTTGACAACCAATTCAAAAATTAACAATTACGATAACGTTAACCGTCCAACATGGACCGGTAGATGGTAAAAGTTAACATGCAATCGTGACGTTATTATAACCACACTATCAAGTGGTCCAACAATTACTTTAACCGTATTTTTGACGTTAACGTTGTTAGGTGCAACTCAGCTTGAATATATTTATCGTAACTGTATATTGAAATCATGCGTAAGGGTCCCTTCGTGAATAACTAATGAGAGAGAAGAGTCCTGTGATTAGAGATAGGGTCGGGATTATATCATCACTCAATATCAAGGAGCCACAGCTATACGTATATACTCACACATGCTCAAGCCATGGAACTTCTCAACATTTAATATAAATGATAATGGGAGGTTTGACTTTTAAAGCCCGAGTAGCTCGTC
Source organism: Antheraea mylitta (assembly GCA_014332785.1). Lineage (NCBI taxonomy): Eukaryota > Metazoa > Arthropoda > Insecta > Lepidoptera > Saturniidae > Antheraea > Antheraea mylitta. Next base: position 6,980,982 of record JACEII010000022.1, read on the forward strand.
TTTAAATATGTGGGATGGAATTTTAAAGAGAAGCGAATGAGAAAAATGATACTCCTCATGCTGTGTACGGTTCTTTATTATATCTTAATGTATGGCAATTGTGTCTGATTTCATGTAAGTGTGTCAGTTTCCAGGATCACAATGGAGATTTACAGGCCGGCAAGATGACGCTAACCACCGAAGGATTATAAAACTCTTGCCGATTGTAGTTTCTTTTAATTGTATTGTGCTTATCATTAGGTTTAAGTACCGTCACTTGAGCTGCAATAAATAAACACATCCTAATAATATGAAATGGAAATAAACTCAAATAAATAATTACACAAACATGAATACTTACATTTTTCGTAAAGTCTAATCTGCATGTTTATATTTTACTATGGATATATGTTAACAAAATAATATTATAATAATAAACTTATGAAAATTTTCATGAAATTGGAATGTAGAGATAGAACTTTCAAAATACTCGCTAAATATTCATAACAATTATTATCATGAATTTCTCCTTCCTTCTCAAATTATTTCCTTGTTAGTTTTGGAGCGTTAACTATTATTTATTACCTAAAGTAATCAGCAATGTTCTCATCGATCAAGAGGGACGGAGTGTCGAGTGCCTCTCGACTCGGGAGGAAAATAAACGTACAAAGGGCAGAGCTTTCTCGGACACAATCGATATCAAGAAAGTCACGGGTTAAACTATATACAAAAGAGAACAGTATACTACTTAAGACATTAATGAAATACAAAATGTATAGAACATTTAAAATTTATGCTATTGAAATAAGTCTGGTGTCCTGGGTTTTTCATTCCCGGAAAGCAATCACAGAACTCGTATGTTCAATAATGTTTAGAATGAAATACGTATTACTAATCAAACTATGACAAAATCAGAGTCATTTTATTCAGTTTTAGGAGCTGCGAAAGCGCTTATGGATGTCAAAACTATCACCGGTACAGACAAACAACTTTTTTACGCCCAATCTTATATAGATAAAGTTACAATGGTTTTCAGGGGATATACAGAGGTGTGTTAATTCCAGATATCACCATAGACCCCATCGTGCACCTATTAATCCACACTATATTAGCCATCTGACATCAAAACCCGGTTGACATAGTGCTCGTAGTTACTATCTGTCAAATCGGTAATGTGCTTTGGGACTTTGTAGTAAAACCTATCACTATCACCAAAAAAACTATTACTGATCTTACTAAGCCTGAAACATGGGATGACCAGTTTGTCACAGATTTAGGAGACCTGATTTGCGAGGTACTATATTATAAAAAGATGGAAATACCCGTTTTTGGTATCGAAATATGGTCGTTACCTTAGCTGTTGTACCGCATAGCAGAATGCCATAAGATATTAAACTATGACAGTAAGGAAAGTAGACTAACCTAGCAGTGGCAATATCTCGATATCAATATATGAACATTGATCTGAAGATGCTCCGTAATGGGGCGAAACACGTGTTATCGATTGTAGTTGCAACACGGTTAGATTAATTTATTTTTCATATTTTGCACTTACATACCAACTGTGTCAGCCGACGACAGGTTCATCTCCCCGCCAACGTAAACCGTAAACTAAGGATCGTTTTAATAGCATTTTGTTCAAACAAAACTTTTTCAGGTTTACGTAATGCAAATAAAATCAAACATTTTGTATTGCAGTAAAACGTGACAGCGGCTAATCAATTCCAGAAGGAAGTGCAAAGTAACGCCAATATAATATACGAGTATGTAAGATGTTTGAATAGGATTATCATACTATATAATATAATTTATAGGTATTATTGTGATGCTGACCAGAAATACCATAGACATCACGATTGATATTAATGTCGGTGAAAATCCCAGGTTCCGAAACCGTAAAGATGTGCCATTCGCACCAAAACGATATAGCGTGGTAGCTTCAGGCTTCTTCTGATTAAAAAAATAACGATACAATATACGATGTTAAACACTAACTTTAGGCTGTAGCAAATACAATGCGCACGCGACTCTTGGACTGCTCCAACACTGATTGAAGTCTCGGAATCACGTTGTTAAAATATTCAAAATGCACAGCGATGGTAACGGATTTTTCCACATAACAGTTTCTCCATAAACACACACACGACATTTGCCCTCAAATACTTGACGATGACAGCTGCTATCAGCTCCCTTTTGCTACTGCATCAAGTACTGAGCATATGTGATAACCGTTGGCTCACTGTTTGTATTCACATCATTGTCCCGTGGTGCGGGCTATGCGACTCGGTAGCACTGGATAATGGCTTTTCAAATGGGTCGGAACTGAGTGATTTCTACGACGACAGCGTCTGATTTATTACACAAGTTCGCTCTTTTTTCTTGCTTTGTCTCTCTCGAAGTTATTAAAACAATTATTAAGCGAATAGTGTGCTTGGAGAAGACTGACCGCGACAGACTTGACCGCGCAATTCAACAAAAGTCAACAAATAATGACTACACCGCATTCCGTTTATAAAAACTTTACATAACTCAATGTAATTTATAACTATGAAAGTTTTCAATCTAAAATTTGATTAAACTTTTGATATGCTCAGGTTATTCGTTGTTCACTTACCGCGGTTTGAGTCGTGTTGTTTTGTTACTGCGACTAGAGAACGATTATGTTTTGTATATTATCCGCCTTTATTGTTTAAATTATATTTTGCGCACAATACTCCTTCTCTTATATACGTAGATTTGAACATTCCAACGATCCACGTGTACGTGTTAGCCAGTTAACTTTCTAACCGCATAGATATTTAATGCTTACGTATGCACTGTCATTTTGTTTTATAGTCTTCTAGTAATTCTGAATGAATAACGTAATGCTACTTTCTGCTTGCTTTGTTATTAAAGTCATATATTAAAGCAAACTTGTTTAGTATTTCACTTCCATCACATAATTATGTAACCATACAATATATTTCACCATCATGTGAAATTTAAGTACACGGTGACTGTAAAAGCAACGAATAGTGCTTCCGGTAGCATGCGATACCCGCACTTACATCGCATAGCGCGTCACACGACATGCACTCTCTAACCGCTCAACCTCAAATCATTACCTACTCTCCGGATAAATCCTCTATTACCCTGTGAGCGGACTCGTACACTTGTAAAACAAATAACCAGTACTGAAACGTTATTTGAAACAAATAGCCATCACATCAGTATGGAATTATTTTTACCAACTGCCTTTCCAAAAACCACATGAATACAAATAGTTATACAATAGGTACATTTGAAAATCGAAGAATATCGAGTATATGTTTTAAAATGTTAAAGGCGTGCCAAACTTGGTGATAAATTCCAAGCTATTATTAATATTTTAATAAAAAAGTCTTTCATTAATTTTGTAATAAAAGCATAAATACATTTTTACAATTTATTTTAACAAATACTGCGCAAAAAATATTCGTAAGTTAAATAATTGCTTACAGTCTATACAAGGTCAATCCAAAGATATAAGAACCCAAGGACTAGCGTGTTTGACTGTGTTTAGGGGAAAGGTGTACAAAATAATCTCCTTAAACAAGAACTGAAACAGAATAATTATTATCCCATGTGAAACAAACAGTATGGCGTTTACTACTACCATATGTATCTATCTTACTTTTGTCATACTCATTAATATATCATCTAATAAGATTTAATAATAATATATACAGGTTTTTAAAACCCTATAGAGTAATCATCTTGAACACCCCTGTCTTTAAACACTTTTTAGGCGATGTTATACTATCACAGATAAATTGATCAGGATCGACGTTGTACCTGTCCCAGTACCAGCTTCATCACTTCATCTTATCAAACATGCATACCACTTTATACACCCTTCACATTTGTTATTATTGGAAAATTTTGCCGTGCATTATAGACATTCTGTGTGTATATTTTTATTGGGGCGCTGAAAAATTCTAGTCTCATCAACGGTATAAATTAGATGAGGATAGGGAAAATTACTAATAAGTTATGCTTAAGTAGTAAAAGCCAAGATAGAAAAAGATCCATCTGTTACACAAGGAAAGAAATTATCTTGCCCCGAGGTCAGTTATTTCATTCAAAACCAACTAATATCAACTATACCTGCGATACTATTTCTATGTTGCCGAAAAACCAAAATTAAGTATACCACAAATCCTTAAACACGCCAGCTATTGTATTTAACAATGCTCAATAGAAGTATCATACGGTTAAAGTCAACCTTACATTATATTATAGGAACACTACTTGTATTCTCTTTCGTAAAAACCATCATGTCGCTCACGCAGCCATTGCTAATAAACTGAGGTGAGGCTACATTTTGCTAAAATATTCACCTTGATTGCTTAAACCGTTTGCGTACAATCGAAAATGATCATTTTACCTCTGGAATCCATTCGTATACCTTTCCTCTAATAACATATTCAGAATATCATCAGAGTAAATCCACACTCGTGATCACTTTAGCGATGATTCAGTATGTGCTTTTACGTATTATCACATACATATCATTACTGCACAAATATGCAGTTACTTAAATTTGTCAACGAGCTCAGTAAAACAAGTAAGAAATACATTTAGCTTCCGCGTAATTAAATATCCGTTGCTGTTTCGGCGTTACAGTGGCCTCACCTGCCTGAATAGTTTTCTACTCGCCTGTACTGTTGCAAACATAACCCACTTGTTGTACTGTATGACACTTCACTATGGCACATTAATAGCTTGGGAGGGAATGTTTTCAAAATGTCGTTAATCCTTCCGTCCTTTAAAGAGGATCATGAAGACCAACAAACTCACAGGAAAATCCAGACATACGCCCCGCGCGCACCACACCTCCCTTGCCTGGCTCAACTTGGCTAGACACACAATAATACCCTATATTCCAGGATTAACTGCAATTTTTATGCACTTATACTTTCAGTGTATTAGCTGCTTAGAAAGTAAAAGAGCAAAATAACTTTAACGAAACATTCATTGTGAATGATTATATGGATATATATTATATGAATGATAAAACGCTTGCATATAACTTTGATACTAAACCTTGTGCCTTTTTTTTATAAAGTAACACACCCCTTTTGTTATAAGTGCGAGACTCTTCCCGCGCCCCGCACACGTCTCGACCACCGTATTCACTCGACCACTCAATGCAGCGTCATATCGTAAATATTATAACGGCTCTAATGTCCTATAATATTACGATGCTACCGCATATATACAACACAATTAGTTTTTAGTACTTCCATTAATATACGTGTTCTCTGGGAATCAGAACACACATCATATCTCTTTTGGTTCGCAAAGATATATTGCCGCATGACAATATATTAGCATGTTACTTTTGTAATGCATACAAAGTTTAATTAATACTTCTAACTTATGTCAATCGGAGCGCTTATCGTGTGTATTGTCATAGCTTTTGTAGGTGGTAGAGCCCCGCTGAAGCTATTTTTGGTTTCAGCATGAATGTGTCGGCTCCTTCGGGGTAGTACCACCCCTCTCACAGATAACCGATGTGAAATAACAGTGCTTGCATTGTTGTGTTTCGTTCGGTCTGTGAGAGAGCCGGATGCCCACGTCCCTTCCTCTTTCCTTCTTTTCCTTTCCTTCCCCTCCCCCTTCTGGCAGGCTGGCAACGCACTTGCGACGTCCCTGATTTCGCTAGTTTCTATGGACGGTGGTGATCACTTAACATCACGTGACCCACCAGTTCGTTTGCCTCCTTTGATATAAAAAAAAATAGTAATAATGTTACCGTAAAGTTTATTTAAAATCTAGCATTAATACTCTTCGACATGCTGAATGAACGACATATTTCGACGCTTTTCAAAATTCAACCTGTAAAGCATTAAAATTTAAAATTTGTTGAGAGTTGTTTTTTACAGTAACAATAAAAAACTGTACGCTTTGTTTGTAGAAATTGAATTGAATTTGTGTTTATATAATCATCGTGTAAAAATGTTTGACAACAATGCCATACGCTAGAGTATGCGTGGTGCAGAGTGAAGTGGTGCGGGCCGCGGCTATTCTACTGACGAATTTATTCATATTATTTTATTTGTGCATGCTTACTTAAAAATAACCGCTACAAGCCTCTAAATTGTTGACTTTACAAAAACAAAATACCCTTACAGTTTATGTGAACGTAGCTGTAAAGAAAAGCTAGTAACAAAAATCATGTAGTAAAAATATATAATTTACTTACAATACATACATAAATTATCTACTTTTTATCCATTTGAAAGAATTCCTCATGCAAATGTTTAACTCTATTTGGATTATCATAATATTATGTGTTAAAGTGAGTAACCTGAGGAACAAGTTTCACAGTCTGACGTCAACACAGTCCTATTGATATAATTAAATTAGAACCTTTCAATAAAACAATAAGAAAGGGTCGCTATTTGAGTGACAGTTCGAGGAAAGTTTGATCGCTTGTGAGACTACAGACTTATATTATATTGCAGTGTCGTTTTCAAGGTTGTCTGGAAACTAATCTAGGCCTGTTTATAAGTATGATTGAATAAATTACTGTGGACTTAAGTGCAAGAGGGGGAATTTTTTATCTTAGTTCACTAAATAATTATACGTACAAGGAGGTAGTGTTTTATTTAAAACGTTAATATACTCTTCATTCTTATCGATTCGTGTATCCGTCTCTGATGTATCACATTTATAATAATATTTTAAACAAGTCGCCTTTCGACTTACTACGTAAATTATAACATTTATGTTTGAGAAAAGAAAAGCTTTGATTATGAGTATTCTTACGCTTGTTCTAAGTCCTATTATAGAGTTGTGAATATAATGAGTTGCAGAGATCACCCAAAATAAAATTATCTACTTGCCTGGAAAGGCTTAAGTAGTAATTTTTAAGTTGAAAAATGAATCTATGTCTTTATTAAAATAGTGTTTATACCATGAGACCATTCGCGGTAGTATTTCTAAAATACTTGTTAATAAAAGAACAATGAAAATAACAAGCGCCTTCGAGTAAACAGATTCACCACGACTTGCCATTTGTTCCGTAATAACGGTTTAAGATTTAAAGCACATCGGTAAAGTACTAGTTTAGTATTTCTTGGTAAAGATAGAATAACCAGAGCTCGGGTTATTTTACATAATTTTTCACTTATTCATATTACTAACCTCTGCCCGCGACTTCGTTCGCGATGAATAGATACACTAACACGCAGCAGTTTTTAAAAAGAAAAAAAACATCCCGATTTTGAAACATTGTTCATCTGTGTTCCGCTCCTAATGGTCTTAGCATGATGATATATAGCCTATAACCATTCTCGGTGAATGAGCTATATAACACTGAAAGAATTATTCAAATCGGACCACTAGTTCCTGAGATTACCCCCTACAACGTCACAACATCACAACGTCACAAACTCACAAACTTTACTTCTTTATAATATTAGTATAGATTTCATAAGCGTATTCATAGTTAAGGGGTATTCACAGCCGGAATTAAGAATATATCTCACACTTGTTCTGTTTATCAGTTATAATGGACAAATTAATAATTTATCTTTTGTAATAGTTATTATGGAATATACTTATTCTACGCTGACATTAAAGAAAGACGGGTTCAACAGACAAAAACTAGTTTTATAATATTGTGAGATTGCATCTTTGTTGGCATCGATTTATTATTTCGTCATGTTCCTGCAAAGTAGTGTGTTTGTATCACAATTACATAAGAAATGTTTGTTTGTGAATCATTATAGGATATAATTGTAATAGTATTTATTAGTCACAGATTACCAAAGTAATATTTTGACTAAAATGAAATAAATAAAACGCAACTTTTCTTTCTTTACAATTTTCCCCAGATTGCATTTATTCCTTAAAGATGCGAAAATAAATCCAACCTTTCAACAACAAAAAAAATTCTTTTTGTAAGGCGCGAAGCACACGGCGCTTCACCGCACTGCACTATAACGTGATTCGGCACGAAATATTCTAGAATAATACTTTATTCTTTATTTGTAAATAGCTATGAACTAAGTATTCATTGAATTTATCACTCTTAAACTCTGTATGTTGTATGAAAGTAAGCAATGATTAATTTTACCAATGTGGAACTGAATTCAAACAAATAAGTCGTGTAATTAGCATTCCCGTAAGTCTTGCACCGGAAGCTTCACCTATCCTACTATATTACTAGTTTAAAGGATTAACAAGCGACTACGCCAATCATGGATGTACTTCAAAAGTTTAAATAAAATATCTATAAGCGTTATTTACAACAAACAAGAACGAGTAGGTAGGTATCGGTGTCAGGAATATTGCACAATATTGGTTTTATATTGCTAAACGTACAAAATGATTACCTATACCACATTACTAATACTAATATTATGTAATGCAGACATTCTATTAACGCATTGCATTAGTTGATTATTGGAAGCACAACTTAATGTAACGTTAAGTCCCTGAGAGTTTCGGATTGAACACCTGATAGGAGTAGAAAGTTATAACATAATAGCGAAACGATGAAAAGGATACTGGGTCCAACAGACACGCATCGCTTATTACGAACCCATACATAAAGCAGCGCATGCCCTCGCGTCAGTCAACGTACATTACATATAATGAAGTAGCCTGATACATGATTCACTAATCAACACATCACACACTATGAACGAACATATAAACATGATGTTCTACATAAAAACTCAAATTATGTAGAATGAAATTATATTTTTATCCGTGTACGACAAAGTGACCTGATGTTATGCTCATACAACGGAGTACAACAAATTGTACAATCCGTCACCAGTACGGCAGTCGGCAGCGAGCCGTGACCTGAACCCAAAAACGAGAATAACTGTGACAAGTTTATGTGCACAAGAATACATTAATCGTTATGAAATAGTTTGAACCTCACTTCGTATGCTGTAACAAATAGCCTTAACGATAACATCATTACAACAATTTTATTTATATAAATGGGGTTGCCAAAAGTACATGGACTTACCCGATTAGGCCTCCCACGGCAGCGGCTCAAGTCTAGGTTCGATCCCTCGGTAGGGAGCCCTTGAGTGCGTTGCTTGCGCGATACGGTGACACACCCATACATCACTGCTACAACACTACACGATCACCTCCACACACGTGCACGCCTACACGCTACACATCTTGGTGGAAGGGTTATTTTTGTTAAATATTTTTTCCCTTATCGAACTGAAAAACTCTCAATTTTTCCGACAAAAATATATGGAGGAGTTGTTGAGGCGGATATGCTTGGTACTCATATAGGTGCGTTTCAACAACTCAAACATATATGAATAGTTAGCTAGGTTAGCTAAGATAGGTCGCGATTTTGTATGCAACGGGCAACAGCCAAGCCGAGGTGTGCCGTGCACCCTTGAGCTGGTTGCCAATATAAAATCGGCTGAGTGCTTTAAGCGCTCGCCTTAGTAGTCCGGTGAAGCTGTTAAGACCATGCTAGGTCAATAGCGTAGTCAGTTCGAGAAAAAAAAAAAGTACATGGACTTTTGAGAAATTTGTTTTTAAATACGGGACGTGGCTGTTCAATAAAGCTGGAAATACCAATAAAACTTCTCGTAAATACTTCATTTGGGTAGTGGAACACAACGCGACCCGCTGTTTTTTCCTTGTGTTTCTAATTTTACGGATTGTAAATGTTATAATAAACATGATGTTATTGTAAAGTTAATGGCCAAATGATAACATTCATAGCTATGAAGTGGTCAATCGGTCCTCGTATAGATCTTTCTATCTAAATTATTCTCGGATATTTGATACGACAGATTAACTTTGAATAGGTGTCGTGTCCGTGACCGTTTATTACATAAGAGGCTATGAACCACTGGTAGCACATTACAGGGTCCCAGCCCCACGCCCTTTCCTCTACTGCAATATATTTAACACTCTCTCTTTTCCAGTAGGTAACCTCATTACTGAGCATCATAACTCTGTACACTCCTTCCAATTATTTGCCTCCATCGATGTTAAGGTCGATGGAGTGGTATACTGTCGGGTAGTTGCAAATGTTCAACAATTTGGTCCGACTAACATTTAGCGCATCGCTCCTCGACTGTTTTCTTTAACTTTTTCTGTTATAATGAGTTTTCCATGAAACCTGATCCTCTTCTTACGCTATAGCCAAAAGTTCAGTGTTCGATATAACACCTGCTCTCAATTTGAATACGAAAAAATATGCTATACATCTCAAGCCACCGAATCGTGCGAGACACCTCCCCATATCATTTTGTGCTTATCATACATTATACGAACGTTTCTTTTCTGGCTTACTGTATTACGAGATAGCTCTGATACAGTACAAGTAACAAGTATAAAAACAGATTTTTGTTCTTGTGAAATACGTAATTAAGGGGCCCGACCGATCGGCCCACACTGCTGCATCAGTAATGTGCTTCCACGGTACACAAATGAGGGGAGCAAATGTATATTATTATTACGAAGGTGATGCGTTGTATAGCAACAGTTTAACAACTTTTCACTAAAGCTACTGATGTTTATTGTTCAAACTTAGTTCACACCGCTGCAACTGAATTGTAAACATCACGTCTGTTCCTTGTGGGAACAGTCCTACGCACCTCGCGTTTGCTTTTCTATTATATAGAGCCCCTGCGCTGCGGTGGAGCGACTGTTTTTTGTATATTTGTGCGTTTAAAAAACATACATACGTCGCATCGGAGTGAATAACTTTAAAGAGCGTGATGTGACATGCCTGCAAATATGAACGCAGCGCATCACACCTACCGAATAGTTGTACAGAATGCACGCCGTGGTTTTTCGGGTATCCCGCTGTAATCAGATATTATGTTTAGAATTCTATTGTTTAAACATATGTGTAATTCACATAAAAATACAGTGTGAAATGTAACGTTGTTCCGAGCAGTAATTTTATATATACGTATATCTGATATGGCAAGTTTAAAAGTAATGTAACAAAACAGTGATCACATAGAACAATCTGTGATTTCGTTCCTTTATACTTAATTAATTGACGCTATTAAAAATAAACAAATTACCAACGGGAAAACATCTGAATCGACGGCATAAATCATTAGTCATATAATAACGAAAGTAAGCGTCTGTTTGTGCATACGCGTCGCGACGGGTCCTAGTCAAGAATAAAAAACACAGAAACTTTCCTATTTATAATATTATTCGTAATCTTACATGGAATTCGAATAGTAACTTAGTAGATCACCTTGTCCATTGTAAAGTTATATAACAGTAATATTACGATTATGAAAAGAAAGTGGTAATGAGAATTAAAATGAAATTATTGCCGTAAATATATGTATAACGCGTAAATTACTCTCTGAATTTTTGTTCACATATAAAATAAGATCTGTGATGCTGTACAGAACCAAGTTCTGAGTTACGAAAAAGATGAATGAGAACAGATTATATGTGGCAGAGATACGTATGCCGAGACGGATGGATATGTGGAGTAACCAGAATGAATAAAATCAAGAATGAGTATATCAGAGGAACTTCGAAAATATCACTCGTGACAGGGGAGTTAAGGATTAATAGACTAACATGGATATGTCATGAAAAGAGGTGAAAGTCATGTAACCAGAAAACTCTTAAGCATTGAGATGGATGGATATAGCAGTAGAGGAAGCTCGAAGAAGGTGTAAATTTATTGTGTGAAGAATGATATGTGTATCAAAGCTTTGAGTACTGAAGTGACATCTGACAGAGAAGTAAAAGAGAAATACAGTGTGATAAGGTTAAGAAAAATATGAAAATTATAATGAATTAAATAAATAATGATGGTGTTGACGAATCGTAGAGTAGAAAGAACACGAATACTGCAATACGACCGCTACAAGCCTCCCGTTCCGTCAGGACACTATGACTGGTCATTGTTTTTCTTTGTTCTTATGATTGATTGGTTGATATTGTGGAGAACAATACCAAAGCTGAGATAAAATTAGTAACAACACAAAACAAGTATGAAACTCTGCGTTCAGAGTTAATAATTAAATTGTCCAGTGATTTTCACAAAAAGGATTGGGTACAGTGCTCCCCGATTTTACTCCACACCTCCTCCCCGACCCCTACGCCCCCGCGCCTAATCCTCTCCATTTCGTAAATATTAATAAATTCAATCAGTGAAACTAAGTTAAACCTTATCAGTGTTTCAGCTGAGTTCAGGGACGCGACGGTTCGGATTACACAACTTCATGTGGAATACACATTATGAGTAATTATCACTACATATTATTAAGTCCTCTACAACGTCTCCCTGTCCATTTGCCTGTCTGTTCGCGATAAACGCAAACACTCCTAATCGAATTGTCATGTTGTTTTTAGCAGTAGCTAAAGTAATTCATTAAGTAGGTTTAGGTATATAATTTGTCGAGATTTCTTTTATGAACAGGACGGGATAATGTCCGCGCGGCCGCTAGTATAACATTAGTCATGTTTTAGTATTATGCGCGATTATAATTCGAATGATAACGCGAGACTCATCCAATTAATCTTTCACTGGATTAACTATTTAAACAGTTCAACGTGACTTTCTATTTAAAATGAATTTAAATCATTAAAAGAGCAGATAACTATTATGATGTCTTTTCGCATAAATTTGAAAGAATAAGTTCATAAATATCTGCTTTGCAATCTCTTAAAGATTTAAATTCATTTCAAACAGAAAGTCACTTTGAACTCTCAGATTGAATTTTAACTGTAGAATGACAGCGGCGGTGATTGTGGCGGAAAAAATATTAATTGTCAGTTCGTAGGGACTGCAAGGGAACTGATGCAGGGAGCTCACACACAAGTGCGGCGCCGCCGGAATAGCCTATGACAAGTTGACAGCGTTGAAGGGGTGCGCTATCGTGCTGCTGAACTGCCTTCTAATAGTTAACGGTATCTACGCGCTTTACTCTCTACTCTACCCATGGTAATGTTAATATTGACAATTCAATAATGTAATAATGGCGTTATTTCCACACAGATACAGTAATTTTAGACATGTGGATATTTAAATAGCACTCTATAGTATAGTGTGTTTTATATTTACTATCAATTAGTATGTGGAGCAACAGTTCCTAAAACGGAATTCATAGAAAAATCACCAGGGTTCCACAAACAATATTAACTCGTTAAACTATTTTAGATAGTAAAGAATACCATACTTACATGTCATATTATTTTGGGAAAACACAATATATTGAAAATGGCCTCTTTTTTTTAAGCACTATTTAAGTAGAAATACTATATTCATACTTATTCACTTTCACATAAATAAAATATACTGTACCTACGCTGAAAAAAACAAGCTCTGATTGTTGTGATCTTATCTATATTAAAAAAGAGAGAACGCAGTGTTGTTTGTAAGAACTATGTAAGCATTTAAAATATTCATAAGTCACCATTTTCAGGCACTCTATTCAGGTATTCTCGAATTTTCTTTGAATTGATCGCAGACTGATCACCGATATCTCAAAAGAAATGCAGAAGCAACATTTGGTAGTTATCAATTAAATGTATAGTGTGAATTTTCAACAGTGTTGTAGATCCTCATGGGTGTATGTGTATTGAATTTAAGGACGACAGAACAATGAATTACATATATCCCGCATTCAAGTGCGTAAATAAATTCTTTTGTCGCAATAAACCGTATTACAATTTATAGATATATCACCTACATAACACTTGCGTGCTTTTATTTCTATTTGTAAATTCTCTTTCTTTTATTGGCATGTAATAAAAACTTTATAAAGTAATACAAAACTTTTACAAATTTAAAAACCGATGTTGTGGAGAATAAGGTTATTAGGAACGTGTATATTGATTTACTTAGTCGTTTTAGCAGTCACTATATCCACACTGACTGATCCATACTTATAATTGTATACTACTATATCTTAGTGCCGATATTCGTTTAAATTGTAGGAGGCAAGGTTTTTGTGTATTTAAATAGAAAGCCGGCTGGGCCGAACCAAACAGCTGTGCGGGTTGTGCGGGGTGCGCGGCTCCTACTCAATAACTCGGCATCCGATAGCCATAGCGCGGACAACAGGAATGTGAACCCGCAGGGCACGGACTCCGGTGCGCACCGCGCCTCCTCAATACTAAGCAAAAGCCGATAGGGGACTACATACTTCGAATTCACGATTATTATTAAAAGGTCGCTGGATTAATTGTTAAGCTAAAATCTCATGCAAAATCGTTGGAACTTTGTTTACCAAAACATATTTTCAAATGACAAGCGACACTACGCCCTCTGTCGACAAACTCTTTATTTTGAAATTATTTCTCACAACTCACTTTTATTATTACTTCGCCCAAGTTGAGGAATTTTTAATCTTCATAAAGCTTGAGCCTCTCGCATAAACCTATACTTTGAAATTACACTAAAGCCTTTTTACTCATAAACATTATGTCGAAAGACTAATTATGAAAGACAAATATAAACATATGTAGTAAACTTAAAATCGTAATCAAGTGACCTTACGTTACATCACATTAAATGACATTGACCTTTAGCAATGTAATAGGAACCATCATAAAGAACTAATGTAAAACAAGAAGATTCACGTTATGTAACTTTTGTTTTGATGAATCTTGTAACTTTAATCCACACATACAGTATATAATTAATCGAGACATTGCCATATATTATTAGCAGGCTATGAGTTCTAGCAGGCGTCCTGTTCAAAGTTTAAACAAAAGGCACATCGGCAGTGGTGCTTTTAATAAGATGTGTTTAAATTCACTCGTATTCGCTTGATATCAGTTGACAAAGGGGTATATTACGCTTCCAAGCAGATCTCACTACTTTAATCATTTTGTTACTTTCGTACATATATGTTTAACAATGAAACCCAGTTTTATTATAATCATAAATATATTTCTATGTTTCTCATAACATGCATTTTATACTTAATATAAATTGGTGTCGAGTCGCCTCGACACACTCGAGCTTCTACTTAGAGCTTATAGACGTTTCCTATTTAAATCCTAATTGAATAATCTTGTAGCGGAGCTCGACTTCCTAATTACGAATATTTGGGCACAAATTTTTAACTCTAGCGTTTGACTTTATCTCAATGATTCGTACGACACCAATTTACAAAAAACTACTTACGCTTTTATTACATATCTCACAACTCTTTATAATATTTATTCATCTTATATTATCAAATCGTGTATACAAGAACTGGTGCCGCTACAACTGCTGTTACTACAGGTGTTGTTCCCATGACACGTCATCAAAAAACTTATTAGAGAAGGATTCCTTTAGAAAGCATCAATTACAATGCAATCTAAACCGCAATATCACATCACGCTAGTTGGCCTCCTATCAATACATATTTATAATGATATTTTTGAGTTTGAAAGAAAAACAATTTAACGTAGAATGATGATTCAGTTCCCAATATCAGATGCTAAAACGCACATTAAAACCTTATAATATATGTCACGGAAGACGTTGGGGCCGGTGGTTATAAAGGTATGACATCAATTATAGATGACGTATTCCTTGTTATTTAATCGATCGATCAGTCAAGACCAATCAAGCATTAATAGTAAAAGTTACCTTAGACAGTAGATACAGTAATGTATAATTGAATATAGATACATATTAACAGAGACGTGAACGGTCCGGCAACGCACCGCGCGGTAATGGCCCACCTTCCTTTTTTTTCGACCTGACTATACTATTAGTCAGACAGGCGTGAATAACTTCACCGGACTTCTTTTATTTTTTTTTTTCGAACTGACAATGACACACAAATGGCCTAGCAAAGCCTTAACAGCTTCACAGGACTACAAGACCCGACTTATTTTTCGCTACGCCTTTTATAGGCTTGCTTTGTATCAGGTACAGGGTACCTCGTAATATTTATTTTCGGACCTTTTAACCGTAGAACGGGCATTTGCACCGACATATACAAGCACGGGTTTGATAGAATATGATGATGAAACTAATAATATATGCTAAAACTAATATGATGAAATTATTTCATTCGATTAAGATTGATATTTCATATTTAGCGTTTAAATCTTTATCTCGTCACGAAAAAA
>JACEII010000022.1:7002037-7055548 GCA_014332785.1 Antheraea mylitta
GTTGCCTTTTTTACAATTTTTTTTTTTTTTTTCGAACTGACTACGCTATTGACCCATCAAGGTCTTAACAGCTTCACCGAATTACTAAGGCGAGCGCTTTAGGCACTCAGCCGATTTTATTTTTGGCAACCAGCTCAAGGGTGCACGGCACACCTCGGCTTGGCTGTTGCCCGTTGCATGCAAAAATCGCGACCTAACTTAGCAAACCTAGCTAACTATTCATATATGTTTGAGTTATTGAGACGTATATGTGTACCAAGCATATCCGCCTCAACAACTCCTCCATATATTTTTATCGAAAACTTGAGAATTTTTTCAGTTCCATAGGGGAAAAAAAAGTAAACCCCTCCACCAAAATGTGTAGCGTATAGGCGTGCACGTGTGTGGGGGTGATCGTGTAGTGTTGTAGCAGTGATGTATGGGTGTGTCACCGTATCGCGCAAGCAACGCACTCAAGGGCTCCCTGCCGAGGGATCGGACCTAGGCTTGAGTCGCTGCCGAGGGAGGCCTAATCTGGTGTGCGGGAGCAAAATTAACCCCCAGACCACGGCGGCGTGATCTGTGGTTTCGCGGGCGTGGGCGTGAACACACTCTGTTTCGAGAGACAGGCTGGTACTGATCGTTCGCTGCCGTAATTTCGTCGGGAGGATCAGTAAAAATATGTCGCGGACGTCTTTTATAACGCGCAGCGTTCGGTACGGGTTCGTAATCCGCGGCGGATACCACTAGTGGGCTGGGATGGTTCGCGGCTTTTTCAAAATAGCTAATCGTGAGTGATTTTACATACGCCCAGATAGAGGGCATCTCCAGGTCCCTGTGGAGATCCTCGTTCCGGACGTACCACGGGGCGCCGGTCGCCTTACGTAGGAAACGGTTTTGAATTACTTGTAATTTTTTAAAGTTATATTCTGACATATGTGCGAATACGGGACAGCTATATGTTAGAACGGGACGGATGCAAGTTTTGTAAAGTGTGAGCTTGTGTCTGAGGGAAATTTTACTCTTGTAGCAAACTAACGGATGTAGGCGAGCCGTGACCATGGCGGCCTTGTTACGTACTCGCGTTGTGTGTTGTCTAAATGAAAGCGGTCTGTCTAGCGTAACTCCGAGATATTTAACCTGCTTGGTCCACGGAATGTCGGTGTCGTATAAAGTGATAGGTTTGAGTTTACGCTCGTAATCGCGGTATTTAGAATCGAAAAGTATTGCGGCACTTTTGTCGGGGTTGACCTCTATACGCCATCGCAGAAACCAGTCACCGAGTGTACTAACGGCCTCTGCGACGCGTTTCCTAAGACGTATCGGAAACCATCCGGAAGCGTAGATGACTGTATCGTCAGCATAACAACCTAGCTCTACTCCCGGGGGCCGAGGTAGGTCACTGACGAACAGACTATAGAGTGTGGGTGCGAGAATGGAGCCCTGTGGCACACCTGAACGTATCGGGTGGGGTGATGACTGCTCACCTTCCACTCTGTAGCGGCAAGTCCTATTTGACAGATAATCGCGGATTATGTGAACTAGCCTATCCGGGATACGAGATTGACATAATTTATAGATGAGCCCTTCGTGCCAGACCTTGTCAAAGGCCTTGGCGAT
The DNA here is from genome assembly GCA_014332785.1 of Antheraea mylitta. Lineage (NCBI taxonomy): Eukaryota > Metazoa > Arthropoda > Insecta > Lepidoptera > Saturniidae > Antheraea > Antheraea mylitta. The sequence continues at coordinate 7,003,637 of JACEII010000022.1, forward strand.
ATCGAAAAAGACAGCTATTGTGCGTTTCGGGTTAGCTTTAACCGGTGTCGGGTTGCGATCGGGATCATCGTTGAACCTAGCTAGAATGTACTCCGTGAGGCGGTGCACTTGGTTTGTACAAGAGTGTTCCGCGCGAAATCCAAACTGCTCCGGCGGTAGCAGATTTAAGTCGGATATGGATGTCTGGAGACGGTTCAGAAGGAGCCGCTCGTATAGCTTACCTAGTGTATCTAATAAACTAATAGGGCGGTAGCTATCGGGAAGCGTAGCTTTTTTGCCGGGCTTGTGAATACCTATCACTATGGCCTTCTTCCAGGCGGCTGGAAAATGGCCCTGGGACATGGCCGCATTGAAGATGCAGACCAGTAGAGCTATGATGTGATCAGGAAGGAGTCGCAATACCTCGTTCCTGATCCCATCGGGACCTGGGGACTTCCTAAGCTTTAAACGCTTGATGGCATCCGATACTTCTTCAAAAGTGATAGGGGTTAGTGTATCCGCTGGCGGAGACGCGAGTGTACGCTCGACAGAAGACTCGATCGAACCAATATGGGTAGGGTCAGTGTTTGCTGTATTCGGTGAGCATTGTTTTTCTAGACTCGCGGCGAGACACTCCGCCTTATCTATACTGTCAAACGCGGGAGGCAACCCGGGGCCTCTCTCGAGAGGGGGCATTGGAATAGTCTCGGCTGACTTGAATGTACGCGTAAGCTTCCAGAACGCCAGGTGGGACGGCCGGATGTCCTCCAGAAGACCGTCCCACCTGTCGGCCCGGATCTCAGAGATTCGATTCTTAACTAACTTCCGCAGTGAACGTAAGCGATCGCGATTCTCTGCGGACGGGTAAGTGTCGTGAGCTCGTGTCGCGGCGTTCTTTTCCGTGATCAATGCCTTCACGTCGTCCGGGAGTATAAAGCGGCGATCGTTCACCGCTTGTACCTCTTTCGAGGTCTCCCTGACGGCGGTCTGAAGGTAATCGACCAGGGAATCGATAGCCAGGTCCGCGTCAGCTTTCGACACCGACACGTCCGGAATCCTGTCTAAACTTTGAGACGTAGGATTGTCTTTGAAATAGCGTGCGAGTTTCGCGTAATCTGCCACCTTAACCGACGGCGGGGTGGCATCCGAGCTCGGACCTAACAGTAGTATAACGGGACGGTGATCTGAGTCAAGTTCGTGTACGACTTGTATGAGTCGTACCCGAAGCGTGACGTTTTTAAAGAGAGCTACGTCTAATACTGTCGGACGACAGTTATCTTGAAAGTGAGTGGGTTCCATAGGGGCTATGACGTCAAAAGCTAGATCGTCGCCTAGTCTGTCCAAAATCTTCCCGTTACGGGAAGTAGTTTGACTGTTCCAGATGACGTTCCCGCTGTTGAGGTCCCCCGCTATTATGACGGAGTCTCCTAATTCGAACAACGCTTCTAAGTCGGTTTTTAATAATTCTTTATTCGGCGGGAGATACGCGGACACTATTATAATGGATGGATGACCGGTCATCCCTAGTCTACACACTGACACTTCCATATTGGTTAGAGCGGGCGGATCTATCGGCATGCAGTATAACGAGCATTTGAAGTAGATTAAGGTGCCACCCCCGCGGGTGACACGATCATTTCGAATTATATTATAATTCGCCATTCGCGGGCTGCGCATTTTCGGTTTTAATAATGTTTCCTGTACGAGGAAAATATCTATTTGTTTATCGCGCAACAAGGCAGCTACTAGATCGCGCTGTGTTGAGAGATTCCTAGCATTAAAAAATGAAAGAGATAGACCGCGCGGTTTAACCCTATTCATTGCCGCGAACATTGTTAAACCGACTTGTTGTAATGAGCACGGACGAGCTCGTTTATTGTCCTAGCAAGGGCCGGGAAACGCGCGAACGCTCTGAGCATATCCTGACTTCTCTTCGTCACGAGGAGCTCGGCAAAAGGTAATAATACGTCTGCTATGTCGTGTACGACCATTAACTGGCTAATCCAGTCAACGCCGTCGAAAGAAAAGGTGCTGAGGCGGTCGTATTCAATGGGCTTTGCCTGCGGCGGCTGTGCCTGAGGTTTAGGAGCTTGGAGCTGAGGTTTAGGTGCCCAGGGGGCCAGAGGGACCCGCACGGGTTTCGGTGCCTGCGGCACAGAGGGTGGCGCACGCGGGGTGGGCATGTGCGCTGCCGGGGTGCGGGAGGCACCTGGCAGGCCGGGGAATGCGTCCACGGACATGAGTGGCGGAGGCGGAGGGCGGGTGGCGGCGACAGGCGCTCTGGCCGCCTGCCTCGCTTGGCGAGGGCGTAGCGTGCGCGGGGCGCGGGGACATCCGCGATAGTTCGCGGGATGACCCGCGTTCCCGCACAGAACACAACTCGGAGGGTCTGCTGAGGTCGGGGTACGTGGGCACTCCCTAGTGGAGTGATCTTCTAAGCACTTTACGCATCTCGGACGGAGATGGCAATTCCTAGCTACGTGACCGTAGCCCTGGCAGTTGTGGCACTGCGAGGGCGTGTGAGACTTGCGCGGGGGCTCTACCGTGACGCCCGTGAGACCGCACACGGACGTGATATTAAAAATTTCCTTGCCCTCCTTAGTGCGGTCAAGAATGACCAACACTAAGTTGAACTTGGACTTAGTGATCGGGTGGTACATGCGGTGTACCTCTCGGACGGGGAAGTTCTCGTTCTTAAGGAACGCTAGTATGTCTTCTGTTGAGATTTCGACCGGGATACGGCGTAAGACTACTCGGAGTAGACGTTCCTCCTCTAGTGCATATGTGAAATAAGCTAACTTTTGTACTCGTAAGTACTCGGTTAACTTGCGATGGTGGTCGGTGCTAGTCACCTTAACCTGAATCCCTGCCTGGGTGTTGAGGGCTGACGTGTAGTGAATGCCTAAGGTTTTCAGCGCGGTGGAGACTGACATCCATCGCGTCTTATCCTGGATGGTGACCGGTGAGGAGAGGACTGGATCTACCAGAGCTCGATTTTGTTTTGGCGGGTTGCGCGGTCGCGGTGGGCGCCCGGGCGCCGTCTAATCTATTGGTCTCGCGGCACGGGACCTTTACTGCCGGACCTACTGGACCCGAGTCCGAGTCGGATTCGCGTGGCAGAGGACGGGACGATTTTTTATTTTTCGTGACGGTTATGAAACCGTCCTTGTCTATCGCGGATAAAGGCGAGGGTGAGGGGTCAGGCGTGGCAGCGTGACCGGACGCGGAGGAAGCGGCGGGTGTCGCGACGTCTAGCTCCATCGCGTCGATCGGAGCCCTATCAGCGGGGTCTATCGGGGATAGTGGTGAGTACGAGTTCGCGGTTGGTACGCGGGCTTCGTATTGCACGTCTTTCTCGGACGGGGCACAGTGACGCGCGAAAACGGCGTCGACGATGTTTTCGTCAAGCCCATTCGCTAATAAGTCCCTCCGGAGACTTCTCATGAATTGGAGGGCCATTTCGTGGCCTGAGGGGCACGCGAACCGACCTCCCTGCCTTAAGGGCAGGGGGGCACACCGAACGGGTTAATTATGGGTCTATACCGTGTGCGGATCAAGATGGCTGCTTAAAATAAATCAGAAAAGGAAAGCAAGACAGGAAATATGTTAGCGAGACAGGCAAGGTAAATAATTTGCATAGATATAGAACAAATAAATAAATGAATAACTAAACAAATAAATAATTTGAGATAAATAAAGTTATAAAGAAATGACGGCTAAAGGGATAAAGGACTATGTAAATAAATAGATAAACTAATTAGTAAACAAATAAATGTACCAATATAATATAATAAACAAAGCAATAAATAAATACAAAGGAAGGGTCTCACTCAATTTCAGGAAAAATACTGCAGGTGTTCCCCAGGTGCGGTACACGTGTGCGCTACGTCAGCGGATCGGCACTTCAAGGCGAAAGCTGAACAAACACTCACGATGTAATAGCGATTATTACAATAATCACGAAATAACGCTCCGAGCGCGGACACAACCGTTCGCGGCCGTGTCAGAATCGGAACTCCCGTCTTTTTACAGTTAAAGAGATGTATCCTATATATAGCTATTGTTAGCTACCCACCTCCGGAACCGCTCGTCATTCAAGACTCGAGATACTAGCGCCACATATTAGAGATACGCATTGATACTAGCGCCAAGCGCCAACATATAAGAGAGACACATTAACATTAGCGCCATTTTATTAAAGATACATAAATGAGAATTATTATAGTTATATAGATTTCAATGAGACATTTAAATAGGATTTAATATTGTTCATTTATTACTTGCATAACATTCGTTTTATAATAATAATAGTAATTGCTTCGACTTCCATAGTTTGACCTATAAAGGGCTAGATGTCTCTACTCTACACACATAATTGTATGTCTAAACATATTTCAGATACATAAATAACAATGATTCTATATAGAATTTATGTATGTAAATAATATTAATTCGTTCGTTAATTATTATCTTTGTGTTACCTAAAACATATAGCAGAATTATAAGTAAATGGTAATTGCTTTGAGTTATATAGTTCGGCTTATAAAAGGCAAGATGTCGGTGTTATCTACGCATTCTTTTGTGAGAAGTACTGTAACCAGAACTTTGGTCAAATAAAGAGTGAACGTAATTACTTAGTCGATGCATATTATAAGACATATACCTACTAACACTATTTTAGTGAAATGGAGTAATAACTGTGTGTTACAGCACACAGCAGTGATTCAGATGGCCAGTCTACTCTGTGACACCGAATTTAGAAATAAAGTTTGATATGTACATAGTGTGTGTAGTGTACCACACACAGTTATGAGTGTAAACTGCACGACGAGTTCAACTTGTTATTTTAATGTAAGTTGTAAATTAGTTATACATCCTAGACACGTACGAGTGCGCGCGCATCGTCTCAGTAAGTACTCGTGCGAACTCTTCAGTTCTCTCACCACTTACTGTTGTATAACGTTATTGCAGGCGAGCTAGTTGCGTCAAGCCCGGAGCTCGTGCTCAATCAACGGTCACATATCTCATTCTAAATATAATGCAATGGACAAATAATTAGAATAGATATACGTATTTACTAGATAATGAAAATTAAAATATTAAACACGGTATGTTAAACTATACTTTTTTTACATTTGATAAGTAATTTTCCTAGAACAAGCATTGAAATCAAATTTTTCAACCCGACATGTTGAACTGTGAGAATATAATCGCGTTTCATAATATTTATTTCATTCTGAGATACATACATAGGCGTTATTGAGATTTACCAATGCCTTTAGTATTGGGAGGAAAGTGTTTATTGTTGTCTCGGACATATCTTTGTGTATAATATTTTGTTGTTGCACAGGCGAGAACCACTGTTTACTAGTATCCAAAACACTTGATTGGACGATATCGTATTTGTTGTGGTATGTTTTGTAATTTATGAAGCAGTGGGTAGGCGCCAGAGACGGCTCGGCTCTGGACAGGAGAACTCCTGCATGTGTCACGCAGATGCGAGCAGGTGTCGACTGGTGACACGACGTGGCTTCGGGAAAATATGGTGCCTACACGAGTATTACACGCTCTCAAAATACGATCATTTTAACAAGTTTATAGTTCATTTTATTCATTTACGTACTAAGTAAATTTAACGTGTCTATATTCTGACAGAACATTATTATTTTTAATTTTTGTATACTAGTCAAATAGACGTTTCTTTGTCAAAAATATGCGAGAACCAGTACTGTTGTTTACCAAAATACCGGTCTAAAAAACAATGCGGAACCTCTTTCCCAAACAATATTCAATAGACACTGGCCATTCTAGTAGAATTCTACGCCAGCTCAAAAGGTTTGGGGTACGCCAAAATAGCTGAATAAAATCGAGATGTGACGTCACGAACCTTATCGCAATACATAATAATATGTTATCCAAAGTAGTAAAACAACAATTCCAAGCGTATTCACTCAATAACACGACAATATAACAAAATTACATAACACAAGAGCGCGCTCGCTATTCTCTCCTACCGTCGCGCCATCAACTGTCGTCACTTTATGTAAAAGGTTTCCAGATTACTAGATACATTTTACACACTTTTTGATAGTAATTGCAGATGCTAGAGATAGAGGCAACTGCATATTCAAAATTTTTGTTCTGTACAACCATCGCGCAACATTGTTTAGAAAGAACTCAAGAGTATTATCGATATTCTGTATCTCTATCATAAATTCGAAAAGAAATTTGAGGGTATTTATTTCGTGAGAATACCTGTCGTTGATTGATTACATAGAATAAATAATTACAATTTTTAAAAAATTAATTTCTCATCACTATGCATTTTAATGCTACGTACCTTGTTGTCGAGTTCAAAAGAATTAAGTTTTACTGAATTATTTTTTTTATTATAACTTGTTTATTTGGCTTTTAGTTTTAAATAGGAATATTCTAGATGAATGTCTATACAGGTTTTTAAGTACCGATCACCAACGGCAATATGACGGTTTCGCCGCCACTCACGCGACATGAATGAGAGACGTCATGACGGCGACTGGACTTTTCCCGTAACAGGCAATCTATGATTTAAATTGTTTCTCCGTTTATTATATTATACTTACGCCTTGTATGGTACGCAAATGTGCCGGTACCAGCGCGGCCTCAGTACGGATGACGTACTGATTATCGGCTATACCGTTAAAAGCATGTGATCAAATACGTAGTAGCCACTAGAGGTGTGTATGTGGTGAAAAATTTCGTATTTATTATGCCATCTTACGCTTCGACTTATCCTGCTTGTGAACCCAAAGCGATTTCTATTGACGATTGTACAAATAGTCTAATATAATTTTACGAAATTCAGTGCTTCAGCTTGTTACAGTTAAGTATATCTAACTATCGCTTTTGTAATGCAACTTAACAACTAGCTACTACAAACACAGTTTGTTAGCAGAGATTACAGACAAATCCATACGTATTGAGTTTCCACAGGACGTAGACCGCATCGCGCTTGCTCGCCTACCGCTGAACACGTTAACAGTCAACAAGCATCTACTTCACATATAAATGATATTGTGAATTTATTCGTATCTTGAGAGAGTGGCGCTCCCGTTGATAACCACATTCCCGTATTCACCGTACATGGACTCTTAGGAGGTCACGAAGAAACTGCCTTGCAGGTTTATCTCGGAAAATTGGATTATGAAAGAATCCAAGAGTTATCAATTCAACCACGTCATATAGGATTTGGTGAAATTCTATCACGACTGTTCGGTCGCCGATTAAATAAGCGGTCCGATGTGCCTACATTACTAAGTATTAGCTCTTAATATCAAAAAGTCGGCACGGAAATTTTCTTATTTGGATGACAGTCTCGTATTTGGGCAATTGTTTTTGAAATATCGTTATTTGTAGGTACTATCGTTAGACTCGGATTCGATTTCACTTTATTACTTTCACCTGAAACTATTTGACAATTACACATACAGATACATCGCTCTACAACAAATAGCGTTTCCTAAAATTTGTCCCTTGTAATATAATATATCGGAAATACACATCAGATAGGCCTTAAAAAACTGAATAAAACGAATAAGTATCAACAAAAATTAGAGGTCGAAGTATGACTTAACTATCCAAATCTTATTATAAAGAAGTCGGGAGCGAACTATTAATTTCCTTTAATTTACGACCATACTAATACTAATTTACATATAGTGGAATTTGAGATTTTTCACAAAATACACGGCGTTGTGCGTAAGCTGAACAAAAGACATAAACGCGTGCTAAGCTGCAACGCAACTACTGAACAACACAATTAACATTTAAGGAAGGAGCGAAACACGCGTAAAAGATTGTGTTAATTATATGTTAATCTTCAACATTTTTTAATTACATTTTTTAATATGTTACAGTTATGTACATACAATGTCAACTGACGTCAAGTTAGCCCATTCAGTTATCGAACATAAACTCATTGTTTCATTATTTTTGTTGTTGTAGTGACTTATATATCGCTCTTTCTATTACTACTTTCAGAACAACTTTTTCAGATACACCTCGCACAAATAAGATTAAACGTTTTTTGTTTCAGTGAACGTGGTAGCGGCTATTCAATTCAACGCGAAAGTGCAGAGTAACGTCCACTATAGTATTTATGTTGGACGCCTTTTTCAATCAAAAGAATATTACATTTATTTATTTTAGCAGCTTTATAGATAAACAAGATGTGATGCTAATATGAACTGTTACAAGTTACAAGTTTTGGGCCACAGGAAACTGTCACTATTTTAAATTAAGCTGCATAATAAATCTCAACCGCTAGTTTCCCAAAATATACAAAAAGATGTGTATAACTTTACTTAAAAGTATAGCTTTGTGAGGAATCTTGAGAGTGGTTTCTAATTAAATTTGATAAATGAAGGCCAATTTTATGATGTAATTTATTTTGGGTAATCGCCACTCACGTGAATTCTAGTATTATTCCAATGAAATATACATAATTAATATTAGGCCTTGAGAAAACGCTTATGAACGTTTTAACTCCAAAGGTGGTTCAAGCAAACAACTTAGTTGTTGTAAAAAGTCGGGAAAAATCTAGCGCTATGTTATTCTTCTCTCTGATTATTTTCATTAAAACGAATACTTATTATTGAACATTTCAACATTGTTTATATGAATATAAATGGAATATATAATTATGAATGATTTAGCGATATTTATCTCACTAACCCTTATTACGCTTACCTAAAATAGAGAAAAAGTTAATTGGGATCATGTACTACATATAGTAAGTTATTTATTTCAATTTCACCCGTGAAGCTTACTTTGACTTAATATGCAAATTAATGTTTCACGACAAAATGATTTCGCTCAGTGATGAAACTATCTTAGAATATGCGGTATTTACAATAATAAAACATCGAAAAAATTTATAATTTATTTTTCGTCAACAGCCAATCTAACAGGGCAAGAAGTCACAGCAGCGTTCGGCACGCGCAGGCTCTCCCCAACACGCACCGCGCGCCCGAAATGCGCTGCACTCGTCAATCAAATACATAAGTGTAAAATAATACTGGATAATAAATATTCAATACACAATACATTAAAGCTCAGTCGGGTGGTCCCGTACACCCTCCGTCCCCACCATCGTTCAGCACACAGTCTCCATGGGTACGCGAGACGCCGGAGCAATGGCGGAGGCGGGTGCAGGCGCGGGCGCGGCTGCGGGTGCGGGGGCGGGCGCGTTCGTCGTGTGTGTGAGTGACTCCCCACAGGAAGGCAGGTGTGTTGAGGAATGCGTGGCGCGCGCTCCCGCCCTCTCCTCGGCGTTGCCGCGCGTGCAGCAGGCGCTGGTATATCGCTTGAGAGCGGCCCACGCGTGGGGCTGACATCCCACCACCAGAAAGATAAATACTCCTTGTAGAGCATTCAGCAAGTCTGTCGCGTACCACACGTACTCTGGCCCGCCGGCCGCCCAAGAGATCACATCCGCGCCCCACGTCACGCCCATCACTACTACCAGCTTGGCACAAACGCGCCCGAGCGCCGCCCTACAGTACATTAATAAGTATAATATACGCTACACGCATCAAAATTTATTATAGCGTCAAGAAACCCACCTCTCTGATGTCGACTTAACCTCGTCACGGCGCCAGAGGCCACAGGTGAGCTGACGCGTCGTAGATACGAACAACGCCAAATTCACGAGCAGCAGCACGCCGACAGGTCCGAAGAAATAGACGAGAATCTCCATGTCACCATAAAACCAGCAGCGCTGCACCGCGAAACGAGGGCGCAGGAGCGGTGCTGCGGTAGGCGGCAGTGAGTCGAGCAGCGCCGCCGCGCCCGCCACCAGCAGCGGTCCGCCCCACGCGTACACCACGTACACGCGCAGCCGCCACGCCTCCTGCCCGCGCTCCAGGCTCGTCGGCCGGAAGTCTCTGCGCATATTACTCACAAACTATGGCTATGATCTATCCTTATCCAACCAAGAGACGGAATATGAAAAACATTTATAGGAAACCCGATCGATTCATCAAAAAATGCACGGGTCGTCGTCAGACCGAGAGGCCACGTGACCTAACATCAAAAAAATATTTTTTATAATTCGCGACATGTTTGTTCGACTACACTAGACCCCGCTCACCGAACTCATTTAACGGATTTTGGAGCGCTTCACATATATGATTATATATATTCACATATATTAATATGATTGCCACAAAAGTTTATTGAAGTAGTTGTGATATATAAATTAATGTATTTATTTTAACAAAGAGCAACATGCGTTTTATGGTTGCATTATTCATATATGGTTTTCTAACCTCAATTAGGCATAAACGATATCAAAATATTTAAGTCATTTCCTTTTCATTTAGGACTTTTAATTAAATGAGATAATTCTAACACTTTTTGTTTTTTTTTTTTTTTTTGTTCAAGCAATGTTTACCGACAGGAATGTTCGTTATAACACATAATAAATCGTACATTTTTAAAGAAAATAAAGTATAAACTTATGAGGCAGAAAGAGGTTTGTTTACAGAATCACAATAATTGTTAAAATTCAACAACGCTTCTTTATTATCTTTTTTTTAAATAACTAACAATATTAAAAAGAACGCGGCCCCGTCCATTCCTTATCTGGTATTTAACGAACTTAGCATGAATTTTCGCGACAATGGAAACACCGATGTTTGTGATTCAGATGAAGGCACAATATTCCTATACTTCACCGAAAATTGACAAAGAACTTTTGTCGAGATATCGTTTCACTGATCACCATTAATATTGTCTCCTTAGATATTTTTACGTAGAGACGATTACTGTTTTTTTTTTTCGAACTGACTACGCTATTGACCTAGCAAGGTCTTAACAGCTTCACCGAACTACAATCCGTATTAACGTAACTCGAATCACTGACCAATTAAAAAGTAAATGAAAACGCGTTATGCACCAGGTTTTACACATAAATTAAAATATTTTAAAAACAAAATTATAATATCATAGCACTCACCGGAAAGTCCACCAAATGTTAAAACACATCGTATTCAGCCAGAAGAACGCGGACAGGAACAGAAAGTGCATGCACACCGCTGCACCCCACATGCGAACACAAACAGAAACACTCAACACTCGTTAGACTTCACGCCAAATCTGGTTTTACACTGAACGGCGGGTCTCACCTAGCGCGCGGCACAGGGTTGGCGGTACTCGGTCACCCATCAGCTGCGTCGTGGCCAACAGTACGTCGCCCAGCATCAGCGCGGCCACGTAGTGAGTCTGACATCGCCAGTGCAGCGCGTGGTGAGCTGACGGCAAAGCGAACCCTGCCGCCAACGTCGCCGCCAGGAACAGCGCGCCCACCGCTAGACCCGCGCCATACAGGACGTGCCGAGCCGAGCGCCCTCCTCCCGCCGAGCCCGCTGCACCCGCGCGAGCAACCGTCTCGCATGTTAGCACGTGCGCGCCCTGCTCGCCCGGCACTGCTTCCGCGCACCACGTGCCGCCCTCGAGCCGCGCTCCGCCCGCCAACACGAGCGCGCCCTCGGTCAGGAGCTGCGCGCCTTTCAACGCGCCCACAACCGCATACCCCGGACCACTACTGCAAGCCGGCCATCCGACCTGCACCTCTGAACCATTTGCAACCTTCACTACCTCCGCCAACGCACTAGCAGCTCGCTCCGCGTCCGCCGTGCACCTTGCATTGTTGTACACGCGTCCTTCCGCACAACACTTGGTAGCGCCTCGCGGTGCTTCTTCTGCACACACGAGCGCCGCACTCGCGTCCGCACAGAACCGGCTCGGAGGTAGAGCTCGTGTTGCACCGCGCAGTAGCACCAGCGACGCGTTGCTAGCTAAAAGTGCGTACGCGGCGGGATTTTCGGGAACGGCACGCAACTCTTCACACTCCGGCAACGACACGATACCCGCTGCACCTCCGGCCCAATGCGGCGGCACTCGCCCGCGCTCCAGAAACGATCCAAGCGCCGGTCTGTATACGAGAGGAGCCCACGCGATCGCATACTCGTCGTCAGAGACGCAGGCTGCGGCCGCGGTGCTCGGACTAAGTCCTGGCGCATCCAGTGCGGCGGGATCGAGCCGGCTGCGGGCAGGACAGCAGCGGGGCACGACCGTAGGCTGCGGGCGCACGCCTCCCGCTGCAACGGCATACAGCGCGCACGCGACGATTCCGAGGATCCTGAGCATATCGCGCGGCTCACCGCGACCGGCCGCTCACCGGGGGTTTCATCGCATCGGCTCCGGTAGCCTACGTATACCTCTCGGGGTGAAATCTGCTTACACTCAAATTCTACACGGACGTTAGTTCTCACGCAACAATCCTTCAGATATCAAAACAAGAGTTCTGAGTAGACAATTATAAGTTCGTGAAACAATAACACGTGGCGATTCAGTTGGCGAGCACAAGATGCGACCTCCCTTCTTAAGTGTGTCGGTTGTACTGACGCGCGAATGTAGTCGCTGCGGCCGCCGCGCCGCTTGCTGCCCCCGCGGACCCGCGGTACCACACTCGCCCCGGCGCGGCGCTGCACTGAACGTCTGCGTCAGCTGTTCGCGGTGCACACGTTTCACGCACACGACACATCGCACGCTCGACTGTTTATGGTCAGTAACCAGTTGAAAAATGCAATGTAGGTCGACCGAACACTTGACAAACTATAATACAAATATTTAACATTTTTATATAGGACTACAGTAGCCGCCAGAGCATTTATATTTTATATGATGTAAATTGATAATTATTGTCGCGATGAACGTACTGGTGTGGTGGTACTGGTAGCATTGTTAATTCACAATATTGTCATTGCATTCGGAGTAATCTATTATCAGTCTGACAATAAGGCAAATCATGCAACTCTTATAAACGACTTGATTTCTATTGCAATACACACTCTTCCTCTATATACTAAATTATCTCAAAAAGTTGTCTTCTAAATCTTGTCTCTTAAAAATCTATCGCTTCGGTTCGAGAGCGAAATCTCTTGGAAGTGAACTCTATTGCTTTGTCGCTTGCTGACGCACTGCTTTCTAAATTATATTAAGTAATAGTTATCATTCCTTCCATCACACGAAGAGAAACATAGTTGATAGCGTCCAATACTCATAAACATATTGTTCTAACCTAGCTGTCTCTTGAAAAGCATTTTTTAAATCCAACGATTATACACATTAGTTTACAATTTATTGTAAAATAACTATCGTTCTGCCATCTATGTCATTACATCAACTTTTCGATAATACTTTCACGGTGCTAGTGAAATATACTACCCAGAATTTCAGTAAGATTGGTAGATGGCGCTGTTATACAATGAATTCCATTTATTTTAACTTCAATATATAAGACAAAATATTCCCTCATACTATCTCGTCGTTTAATTTACACTTTGAAAATGGCTACTGTTAATTTTGAGTTAAAAGTTACTTTTGAGCATACATATATTATTACATAAATTATATTACATTTGAGTTTATACCGCTAACGATAATCTATACTAAAATAAAATTGCAGAACAATCAATATATTTATTTCCCTATAATTTATGCCGGGTGATTTATAGTGTAACAGAATACAAATAAAAAAATCTTGTACTTTAAAAACATATAACGTTAAATACTATAAGCATTTCCATAGGGATTTTATATGTGAACTAAGCGTAGATTGGAGCAACATGTAATTATAGGGTTTATTTCCCCCATTTTATGTTCCCCAGGATAGCATCCTCAGTCCTATACTTTTTTAATCTACATGTAGTGTACTGATGTAAAAAGTATATAGTTAATATTTGTAAAATATTGGTTTATATTTAGAATCATTCAAAAAAGGCAGACAGTTCGATTATCCACGGACTTGTTAACACATTTATATTTTCATATCTTGTAATTTCCATGATTTCATAAAGTTTGCTAAATAAACATTTAATAAAGGTCAAACGTGATAAAATATTTAGGGGTCCATGTTGATGAATTCCTAAGATGGAACTCTCAAATAATTGCTTTGGTCAATCGAACGCGGAAATTAATATATATATACTTGTAAAATAATATGACAGCACCGTATTGTATTGTATCGCATACTTTTAAATGTAAATATGTAAGTTTATAAATATATAGCAATAAATCTATAAATAAATTTCATCAAAATCGGTTCACGGCAAAAATATTTCCTTTTAATTAAAACTCAACTTAGTTACAGTTCGTGAAAATGTCAAACGATGACGTTTCAAAAGTTGATTTCTAATGACACTAAAGAATTTTACGTGATAGTGATAAAAATCCGTTGTGAAGGCTACCTCTACAGTGGCAAGCATCTTCTGCCCCCTCGTACGAAATAGTTAATTTTTGTCTTTAATTGGCGCCCCTCACACTTAGGCGCTGTTGTGCGCCGCTCGGCCTTGCCCATATAGACAGCGCGTCCCTGTATATTTATTGGCCAGGATATACATTTTGTGATAGACATTGATAACAAAGATCACTCGCTATGAATAGGGTTTCTAATTATTGGATTTTTCACTAAAACTGATAGTTCAAATACACACATCCACATTAATGAAGAAATATTGCTTTTAGTTCAGTCGTTGACAAATCAGATATGGTCACTCCAATGCCTCCTCTCGACAGAGGCCCCGGGTTGCCTCCCGCGTTCGATAGCATAGATAAAGCAGAATGCCTTGCCGCAAGCTTAGAGAAACAGTGCTCGCCAAACACTGATAACACTGACCCTTTCCATAACGGATTAATCGAATCAGCTGCGGAGCATGTACTCGCGTCTCCTCCGGCGGATATCCTAACCGCGATTACTTTCGATGAAGTTGCAGGCGCAATTAAGCGTCTCAAGCCTAGGAAGTTCCCAGGTCCGGATGGGATCAGGAACGAGGTTCTGAAACTCCTTCCTGATCGCATCATAGCTCTATTGGTCTGAGTCTTCAATGCGGCCATGTCCCAGGGTCACTTTCCGGCCGTCTGGAAAAAGGCCATAGTGATAGGTATTCACAAGCCGGCAAGAAAGCTACGCTTCCCGTTAGCTATCGCCCCATTAATCTGTTAGATACCTTAGGAAAACTTTTCGAGCGGCTCCTTCTGAACCGTCTCCAGTTCTCGATTACAGATTTAAAATTAATACCACCTGAGCAGTTCGGATTTCGCGCCGAACACTCTTGCACGAATCAAGTACACCGCCTCACGGAGTACATTTTCTCTAAATTTAACGCCGATCCGAAACGTAAACCGAAACGCAGAATTGCAGCCTTCTTCGATGTCGCCAAGGCCTTCGATAAGGTCTGGCATGGAGGGCTCATCCATAAATTATGTAAATCTCGCTTACCCGATAGGTTAATTCATATTATCCGCGATTATTTCACTGATAGGACATTCCGCTTCAGAGTGGATGGTGAACTATCGCTGCCCCACCCGATAGGCTCAGGTGTGCCACCAGGCTCCATACTCGCGCCCACGCTCTTCAATCTGTTCATCAGTGACCTACCTCGGTCTCGGGGGGTCGAGGTAGATTGTTACGCTGATGATACTGTTATTTACACTTCCGGCTGGCGGTCGGACTTTCTTAGGAAGCGCATCGAAAAAGCCGTTCACACTCTCGGTGAATGGTTTCGTCGATGGCGCATAGAAGTTAATCCCGATAAGAGTGCCGCAATACTCTTCGATCCCACGAAACGCGCTAATAAATTTGAGCCCATCAGGCTATACGGAATCGATATCCCTTGGGTCGAAGAGGTCAAATATCTCGGTGTTACATTAGATAGACATTTAAAGTTCAATTCACATATAGACAGAGTGCGAAACAAAGCCGCTATGGTCTTGGGTCGCCTCCATCTGTTGCTTTGTCATAAGAGTAAGATGTCCCTCAGACACAAGCTCACTTTGTATAAGACGTATATCCGTCCCGTGATGACATATAGCTGCCCCGTTTTTGCGCATATGTCCAAAGATAACTTTGATAAGCTGCAGGTTCTCCAAAATCATGTTTTACGTAAAGTGACCGGTGCCCCGGCTCTGGCCATCTCATTCCCCCCCCCCTTTGCGCGAGGGGACGAGGTAACTGTTCGGTGCATATGCACCCTTCAGTGGTCTCCTCGCGACTCGTAACTACGAGCCTGTCGTTAGGTTTTACCACTCTATGTGGTTGGTTGTCTATTTATAGTTGTTAATGGTTTCTTGTGGTTTTTAATCGCCCTCACTGTCAGTTTGGACGATCAAGTTTCTTGGCGATGGTTTTGTTCGGCGGTCTGGCGGTCGCGCGTGGAGCGGCGCGATCCCTTTAATAAGGGGGAAGCTGGTCGCGTCAGCTCACCTGAACATGGCTGTTGTCAGCCGTGATATGAAGGCGTCGATATCTTCCCATTTTAGGTCTCTTTTTATTGTTTCGTTCCTGACGTATTTAGGTGCTCCAACATTCGTCCTCAAGCTGAGACGTTCCTGGATACGTCGGCGTTCCCTCTGGGTGTTAGAGGTGTAGGCGTACCATGCCGGTGCCGCGTATGTTAGGCGGGTCCTTATGTACGATTTGTAAATTGCTAGCTTCGCTCTTAGGGGTAATCTAGACGCTAGAACCAGGCGGAGCATAGCTCTCGCGGCTTTCACACGTCCTGTGACATAGTCAACGTGTTTAACAAAACTAAGTTTGGCATCTAAGTGGACTCCCAGGTATTTGGCGTGCCATGGTACGCTCTGACCCTGTAGGAGTAGTGGCGGCGGATACGGGCTTTTGCCCGTGATGAATGCCTGTGTTTTGGCGACATTGACCTTCACTCTCCGCCGATCTAGCCAGTCCGACAGAGCCGATAAAGTCGGACGCAGATAATCTGCGGCGTATTTTTTGTTCGCAGAGAACGCAAAATACGTAACGCATCATCCGCGAACAACGCAAGCTCTGCCCGGCCGACCCGGGGAATGTCGTCGGTATGTCGCGCATAAAGCACAGGCGAGAGGCAACTGCCCTGGGGTACCCCAGCGCGTACCTGGCGTTCCGTAGAGGGTACCCCCTCGACCGCCAATACCACTCGGCGGTCTCTCAGGTAGGAATCTACCAAGCGTAGTATTTTCCTGGGTAGGGGAGACGTCGACAGCTTGTACAGCAGGCCCTCATGCTATACGGTATCGAACGCCTTCTCCATATCCAGGAAAACCGCTGCAAAATAATGCCTTCTATTGGCGCTGTCAGACATTTGGTGAATGACTCTACAGAGTTGCAGAGTCGTCGAATGCTGCGTGCGAAACCCAAACTGCTCGTCTCTAGCTGGTAGGTGAGGCGTTAGGTGTCGCAGTAACAGTTTTTCGAACACCTTCGACATGGTGCTCAGCAGCGTTATTGGACGGTAGCTATCAGGCTTCCTCACGGCTTCCTCACGTCCTTGCCCGGCTTGGGAAGCATTATGACGTGTCCTGTCTTCCAGATAGTAGGAAAATGCACCGAGAGGAATATTCCGGTGTACAGGCGGGCCAGTGCGGAGACGGTCTTAGCCGGTAGATGGCGCAGCGCTGCGTTCGTAATCCGGTCCGCGCCGGGAGCTTTTTTAAGTTTCAGAGTCCGGATTGTTCTCAGGACCTGACTCGGAGAGACGAACACCGGCTCTTCGTCCTGCTGAGTTGTCCCTTTGACAATAGCTCGGATGTGTTTGGTCACCATTCTCTCGTGTTCTCGATCGACTACTGGGTTGGGAGCAAATTGACTCTCGAGGTGGTCGGCAAAGATCTCCGCGCGTTCGTTTGCACGAAAGTGAAGTTGACCACTGGCGTCTAGTATGGGCTTGATGGGCTGTTTTTCAGCGGTTAATTGTCTACATAGACGGTGGACAGAGGGCATATCCCCGTCCATGGACTCCAAATGACGTTCCCTCGACTCTGAAGCGTGGTCGTCTAAGGCGCTCTTGATACGCTCAGCTAGACTGTTAAATCTAGTTTTCTGCAGTGGGCATCGAGTGATCTGCCATCGTCTGCGCAGCGCCCTTTTTTCCGCTATGAGAGTACTAATTCGTGCGGGCAGTTGGCATTGCCTTCCGCCCGCGCGACCGGTTTGCGACGATGTTATTGACCGGTACCCCGTGGTACATCCGGAGAGTCGATCTCCATAGAGACATAGAGATCCCTTCTATCTGGGCTTACGTAAAGTCACTTACGATTAGTTATTTTGAAAAAGCCGCGAATCATCCCAGTCCGTTAGTGATATCCGCCGTAAACTATGAACCCGTACCTAACGTTGCGCGTTATAAAAGACGTCCGCGACACATTTTTACCGACCCTCCTGATTCAATCACGTCAGCGAACGATCAGTACCAGCCTGTCCCTCGAAACAGAGCGTGTTCACGCCCACGCCCGCGTAACCACAGATCACGCCGCCGTGGTCTGGGGGTTAATTTCGCTCCCGCACACCCGATTATGCCTCCCACGGCAGCGGCTCAAGCCTAGGTTCGATCCCTCGGTAAGGAGCCCTTGAGTGCGTTGCTTGCGCGATACGGTGACATACAAATATACATCACTGCTACAACACTACACGATCACCCCCACACACGTGCACGCCTACACGCTTACACATGAAAGTAGAAGGGTTTACTTTTTTTTCCCTTATCGAACTGAAAAACTCTCAATTTTCCGATAATAAATATATGGGGGAGTTGTTGAGGCGTCTTTGCTTGGTACACATATACGATTCAACAACTCATACATATATGAATAGTTAGCTAGGTTAGCTAAGATAGGTCGTGATTTTGCATGCAACAGGCAACAGCCAAGCCGAGGTGTGCCGTGCACCCTTGAGCTGGTTGCCGAAATAAAATCGGCTGAGTGCCTTAAGCGCTCGTCTTAGTAGTCCGGTGAAGCTGTTAAGACCTTGCTGGGTCAATAGAGTATTCATTTCGAAAAAAAAAAAAAAAAGTTCAGTGGTTGATTCTTTTTTCTATTAGTTAGGTAGAATTCAGTTTCAATAAGTGAAAAAGCCGCCACTTAAACTAAAAACCATCTGAACACGGCTTTTTTTGAGTCAAGAATACCAGACAATTATTGGTCAAATAGATTTTCAAAGTTAAGTCAAGCGTAATATGAAAGGGCGCAGGAAGGCATGACAGCGGCTACCGGCACAGGATGGTGTCTCTCGGTGGTCGCCGTTGTTTTTTATTATACTGCGTTTACCATCCGGCATAGTGGAATCACTTTGCCACGCTGTAATAAAAAGAAGTAATTTCATTTTATATTGTATAATGTAGATAATTTAAATGTAAATAATTTAATTTAAAGATTAAAAAGTGATTACAATAGTTTATATTACGTTATTTCGTTTCATTATTTAACCTGATTTAAGTACTCAAAAATATTTCCCCTCTTTTCGAGTATTATTCTGTCTAATGTGGCAGCACTAGTACAGAGTAGTTTTTTTTTTTTTCTCGAACTTACTACGCTATTGACCTGGCAAGGTCTTTACAGCTTCACCGGACTACCGACCGTACAGAGTAGTAATGACGTTACTGTCAGGCAAAAACAGTCCAGCGCATCGCGGTACTCACAACTTTATATTAGGTCTTTACCTATGAAATTGCCGTTTTGTATGAAAAAATTTAAACGAATGTTTTTCATGTATTTTTTATTTGTATTAATCAAAGTAATCACCCATGCAATCAATGCATCTTTGCCAACGCAGTGGCAGTTTATTGATGCCCTTCTTAAAGAAATCAGTTGGACGGCAGGAAACAAATTATTCAAAGGCATTTTGTACTGCCTCTCGGATATTGAATTTTTTTCCCGCCAAGGAGTTATAAAAGTTTTGGAAAAAGTAGTAGCATGTAGACGCAAGGTCTGGTGAGTAGGGCGGATGACAGAGAACTTCCAACCACAATTCTTGCAACTTGGAGACCGTTTGCTGTGCAGTATGAGGTCGCGCGTTGTCGTGCAGGAGCAGCGGAGACGAGCGATTGACCAATGCTGGTTGAAGATGTGCTAGCTTCTTCATCATTGTGTTCAGTTCTTCACAATACAGATCTGCAGTAATGCTCACCCCGTTTGGTAAGAAGCTGTGATAAATCACATCGGCGTAGACCACCAAACAGTGACCATCACTTTTCTAATGGTAAGTTTTCGTTTAGGGCATTGTTTAGGTGCTGAACCAGGATCTAAACAACTTGCTGAGCGTTTGCGGTTATCAAACAGAATCCACTTTTCATCGCAGTAACAATGCGGTACAAAATTCCTTCATTTGTGTGTCTGTTGAGCAGTGCAAGGCACGTCTCGACGCGTACTTCGCGCTGGCGATCAATGAGTTCGTGGGGCACCCATTTGTCAAGCTTTTTTACCTTGCCAATTTGACGCAAATGGACCAATATTGTTTTGACGCTAATGTCGATAGCTGCTGCTAATTTAGCCGTAGATTGTGTATAATCAGCTTTTACAATCGCCTTTAATTCGTTATTGTCGACCAGTCTTCGAACGACCGCGAGGTTCATTTTTTAGGTCGAAATTCCCAGAATGGAAGCGAGCAAACCAATAACAGGTGGTGCGTTGGTTTGTAGTGTTAGCTCCTTAAACGTCGTTGATGTTGCGTGCCGCTTGTGCCGCGTTGCTGCCACGACGGTACTCATATTCCATAATTACTCGAATTTTTAACGTATCCATGATGACAAAAAATATTGAAATGCGATGAAAATGTAACACTAATCAATAAACAAATGAGTAATTTTGGAAAAAAAATTCCATGTTTTTAAAATAAAATTAATTTGAAATTAGAATTCTTAGCCAAACAAAAATTATTTTGATTTGAAATGGCCAGAATTGCAGAACGGCAATTTCATAGGTAAAAAAGATCTTACTATAAGGTACTCTGAGCTCACAAACAGGGGCGTAGCTACCTCCGTATAAGCCATATTAATGATACGGGGCCCGGGATCTAGGGGCCCCTAACGTGTGTAAACAAAAATTAGTAAGATGTTATCCATAATGTCACTTAATCAGTACTTTCCGAAAGAGAAACCATAAAAAATTACTGTCATACGTGCCTATAGTTTTAGTTCAGAAGTGACAAAAGTCAAAAAAGCATGAAACCAATGATATTATAAAACGACATTGCATGAAACGCATGCAATTTAATTGTAAACGTTGATGCGAAACATGTTCTTGTAGTGTTCAACTGTTTTCGATAAAGAAAAAATATATACTTTTTTAGCAATAGTATTAAACGCTGAACAATGTTGAGTAACGATTACCTGAGAAATATAAAATCACCCTTAAAAAGGTATGTCCTACTAGATCAGTGTTTCCCAACCTATTTTAGATTATATACCCAACCTTAACATTTCTAAAATTTTTATGCCGTCCCTAAACCCCCCCCCCTCCCAATACAAAATTTTTTACCCTTAAAAAGTTGTTCCTTTAAGAACAAGGTTTTAGGAAGAAACCACCATGAAATTGTTATCAAAACATTGTACGTAAAATTTCAAAACATAATGAAAAATAAAGTCGTGTCGAGCCCATTTTTAAAGTGCCCCCTGTGGGGCGTGGGCCCCACGTTGGGAACCTCGGTACTAGATGGTCTTCAAAGAACGACGCTTTATTAGCGATAAAGAAAAAAATATTTATTAATTATGAAAATTTTGTAGTAACTAAATTTTAGTAATCTTTTAAATAGACTGAGCGAAATAAGAAATCAAAATTCATTCAATAGTTTCCTAAATGAGTCCAGAGGCTTAGCGAAAGAGTGGGGGTAAATAACTGTTCTTAAAAATAAACGGCGAAACATAACGAAGCGTTTTTTTTTTATGAGTTACCACAAGATGAGAGGATTTCAGACCCGCGATCATAGTTGAAGGTCAATGTTTACTATTGCTGTTCAGATATATTAATTTCTCAAACTGAACAAAGATTTTAGAGCCTTTGTAACCAAAGTTATATGTTCGAAGTATTATAACCGGAAGACATCTCCGTTAATCTTTATTAACGATTTATCGCTCTGAAACATGCTTAAGATCTGACATTCAAAAAATTCATTACATTAAGAAAATCCACACTCATGAAATGATTACTGATAAAATTCAATAGCCTTGCATCCAATTTTCCGGAGGTAATAACAGCATGCTTTCTGTTATTGACCCTTCCAGTCACAACCGCAACAGCTGAAAGCTTTTCAGTACCTGATAAAAAAAATACCTAAGGACTTTGATGAAACAGGAAAGGCTATCAGACTTGTTACAATTTTCTAGAGGCAAAAATTAGGAGATCTGAGATCGTCTTCAGCTATAGATTAATAAATCATGTCATTTGAATTGTTTGTCTAGCTCTGTCTCTCGGGGAAGTGATAACTTATAAACAATAAATGTTTATTTTAATGCAAGCATTTTTGTTTCCTTTGTGAGAAATCTCTACCCTTAATTTGAACCCCCAGCTAATTTTTTGATACAGGAACGTAAACATTATGTAAAAAAAATATATTTATCGCCACTACTTAAATATTCCAGTGCGGTTTGCCGCTAAGCGGATGGTTGCTCATAATAAAGTTGAACACGTGGCTTCTATCGCTTTGAAGGATCATCATGCAGTGAATAGCCATTTGTAGACGACCATTTTATTGTCATAAAGTCATTTTATTGACGATATCCCTAAAAAAACCAACAAAAACGCTATATCGTCTTGCACCATCACAACGCCTGCTCTCATTCGGTCAGAAAAATTTTGAAGGGAAAATACTTACATATTATGGTTCATCCTGCATACAGAACTAGCCTAGCATTATGAGATTGCTTCCTGTTTTAAAAAATTAGGTAGGTATTAGTTACGCGGTCATCGCCTTTCAACACTACATCATGATGTTAGAAAGTAAGAAAAGCATATTTCCGATATCACCACGGAGGAGTGGCATGAGTGTTTTCAAAATGGATTTATTCGTATGATATATATTCATATACTCGCACGTCACTGCATAATTGAAACAAACTATCAAACTGAGCTGAGCTGACAACTACGACTGAAGAGCGCGCGGTGAGAGGCGTGGGGCGCGGGGTGACTACAGAGGGGCATAAAGGTAAAATGAAAAAAGTTAAATATTTCCTAAAATGTTTATATATATATTATGTGTCATCGGACGTGTCGGGCGAGTCGGGTGCGAGGGGCGCGGGGGGCTCGGGGGGTCCGGGCGCTGCAGGGGGTCCGGGGGGCGCGGGGCGGTCGCCGTACCGCGGCGGGTTCGCCCACGGGTCGTACCCGAGCACCGACAGCATGGGCGCGAGCTCCGCCATGTCCGCGCGCACGTCGCTCGGGATCTGCCCCACCCACTTGTCGAGCGCGTCGAGGTTCACCGGCCGCACCACCTGATCCGAGGAACGCTCCACGCTGCAACACGACACAACACAAGGGACAGTCGCGCACTCGCTCGCACCGTACGAGAGGGAGCGAGGAGACCGAACTCACTTGGAGAGCGCGACGCCGTTGGGCTGGTTGATGTACCGCTCGTGATGCAGTACGGCCTCGTCCCAGGGTAGGTCGAGGAAGGCGAGCACGTGACGCAGCGTGTCGCGCGGCCGCAGCACGAGCTCCTCGTAGCGCACGGTGAGGCAACGCTCGGAACCCAGCGACTTGCACTGCTGGTACATGAGTTCCACCGCGTGGTTCCACTTGCTCAAGCACTGCCGGTAGCTCGACAGGTCGAACCCGGTTATTGTCACCTGGAAAACCAACAAACCGTGTTTCCCCTCCAAATTCCATTCTTCTTCAATTTATTAGAATATAATGCTTTTTCTAGGTGGTAGAGCCACGTTGAAACTATTACTAGTTTCAACATGAATGGGTCGGCTCGTCCTGGGCAGTACCACCCTCTCACAGAAAACTGACGTGAAGTAACAGTGCTTGCACTATTGCGTTTCGTTCGGTCAGTGAGAGTGCCGGAGGCCCACCTCCCCCTTGCCCTCACTTGTCCTCTCTCTTCCACTTACCTCTTCTCTCCCATCCCTTTAAACACAGACTGGCAACGCACTTCCAACTCCTATGGTGTTGCTGGTGTCTATGGACGGCGGTGAACACTTAACAAAAGGTGAGTCGCCTGTCTGTTTGCCTCCTATATGGTATAAAAAAATGCATACAGCACACCTTTTGCTGCTCCTTTACTGGAATTCATTTTAAGCGTGTTAAGTAGCCTCGCTTTGGCGCGCAGGTTTAGGAGTAGCATAATTGGTAATTGATAATTCAAGATGAAAATTACCATAGAAAAAAGAACATGACCGAATAAGTATGCCATATGCTTATCATACTTCATTATTTCGCTTATTATTTCTATAGATTTTTTATAGATTCTGCATGCTCATCTATCATTACCTTATTTGTATGTATAATATGTTTTATAGGACAGATATAGGCCTCGTAACACCGACGAGTTACCAAACACCAGATATTGTGTTTTGCTCTCTGAAGAATGAGCCTTACATTACTAGGCTAAACGGCCACAGCCAGTAAGGGTAACTAGACGAGTTTAATGGCGAACAGTGAAGTGACCAACCAGAGTTGAGTGAACGCACCTTACGGGTGATTATGGAGTGAACGGTGGCGCGTCCGTCGCGTACCATGAACAGAAACTTCGCATTCGGGAAGAGCTCGAGCACGTACGTCCCCATCTTGAGCACAAGCGGATCCTTGTTACAGAGCCGCGGCGCGGGCTCGCCGTGGTTCACGATAACCTCTAGGCAGAACGCAGCGATCGCGTTGTCCAGAACGGCGCGCGACACGCCCGCCTGCTCTAGCCGCACGCTCTCCTTCTGCGAACGCGCCCAGTGCTGCCGCATCTGCAGGATGCGCGGCACCACGCGTGTCTCCTGTCCGCATCGCACGTCCGCGTGCGCGTCCAGCATCGCGCGCATCAGCGTCGTGCCCGACCGCGGCACGCCCCCGATGAATATCAACGGCAGCTCCCGACCCGGCACCGGCGCCCCCGCCTCCCGCGCCTCCCAACCCGCACCGCGCCCCCCGCCCCCGCCCCGGCCTCCGCCCCGCCACACCCACAGCACCAGCGCGAACACCGCGAGCACACCCGCCGCGCGCCACCGTGCGCCGCGCACCATCGCCCGCGCTGCGCAAACGTTATCTCATCCAAACCGACGCACACTTCACTTACCTACTAATATACCTCAACTAAAGGACCACGGATCGCCCTAAGTTTAGAAAATCGAGTCCAAGGGGCACACCCGATTAGGCCTCCCACGGCAGCAGCTCAAGCCTAGGTTCGATTCCTCGGTAGAGAGCCTTTGAGTGCGTTGCTTGCGCTATACGGTGACACACAAATATATATCACCGCTACAACACTACACGATCACCCCCACACAGGTGCACGCCTACACGCTTACACATGAAAGTGGAAGGGTTTACTTTTTTTCCCTTATCGAACTGAAAAACTCCCAATTTTCCGATAATAATTATATGGAGGAGTTGTTGAGGCGTGTATGCTTGGTACACATATGCGTTTCAACAACTCATACATATGAATAGTCAGCTAGGTTAGCTAAGATAGGTCGCGATTTTGCATGCAACAGGCAACAGCCAAGCCGAGGTGGGCCGTGCACCCTTGAGCTGGTTGCTAAAATAAAATCGACTGAGTGCCTTAAGCGCTCGCCTTAGTAGTCCGGTGAAGCTGGGTCAATAGCGTAGTCATTTCGAAAAAAAAAAGTCCAAGGGGCACGTTTCAATAACACTTCAACAAAAATATTATGAAAAAATGGTGTGCGCATACTCAATCACGAGTAATCTTATACTATGAATAATTTAACTTTCATATTATTGATTTTATCGAGTAATTTAGGTAAAACGATTTTAAAATCCTGGGTAGGGTTAAGTACATCGCACGTCGCCCTACTCAATGTGTGTACATCAGCACATTTGAATTAATATTATATTTATTAGATACTTAGTCACATTCAAGCACTCAATTACGTTGCACATCAGCGCCATTGTAACATAGATATAATTGTGAGCTAAAAAGCAATTTTATTCCCACAAACGAAACCTCAAGATATGTAATGCAAAAACTAATTCCTCAACCGTACATCCTGTTTAAATGAAATAGTAAGCAAACACACAAAAAAATATATTTCAGCAAGTGTATATTGTTAAACACACATATATTTATAAGTAATTAATCATCAGAGAGATTGTTTGGGGCAAAGTACCTACTTTAACAATTATTATTTTTAATAATTTGAACGGACGTGACTTACGATTTAAGAAGTTCTTGCTATGATTCAAATAAAACAGATCCTGTAACAATTTCAAGTCCTTCCTTTTTTATCAAATATAATTTAAGAAAAAGTGACAATAAATTTAACAGAATTAAAATGGTAAATAAATTACAATGGGGCCCTCACATTAAACAATGGCACGCAGATTAAGTTCCGCTGCATTCGCAATACGTAAGGTTCGCCAGCTTACAGATATTACCACTGTTAGGTTAGTCTACTTCGCTTACTTCCATAGCTTAATGTCTTATGGTATTCTGCTGTGGGGTACGGCTGCTGAGGTAGAAACCATATTTTTATTACAAAAACGCAGTTCGAGCAAGATATAATATGGGACTTCGCGAATCATTAAAAACGAAATTCCAGGAATTCGGCATCTTAACTCTACCCTCCCAATACATTCTTGATAATTTAATGTATGTCCGTAAAAACTTTGATAAACTCAATTTAGTAAAAGACCGGCATAATGTAAATACTAGAAACTGTAATAAGCTGGTCGTCCCATGTTTCAGACTCAGCAAAACCAGTAATGGTTTCTTAGAGTTAGGTTTAACAATAAAGTCCCAAAGCATGTTACCGATTTGCCGGACTGTAAATTTAAGCGCCACGTCAAGCGGGTTTTAGTGTCAAAAGGATATTATAGAGTGAATCAGTATGTGAACGACAGTGATGCCTGGAATTAACTCCTCTCAGTGCATCCAGTATAAGCTATTGTATGATTTTTGGAAATATATGTAAAAGAAATCTACCCGATCGAGTTTCTTGCCGGTTCTTCTCGATGACTGGGTTGTCTTCCGAACCGGTGGTAGTTTTTGATGTTCATAAGCGCCTTATGAGGGCCTAAACTGAATAAAGAAATTTAGATTTTTTTTTATCTTCTTACTTGTAAATGACAATTACAGATTTCATATAAGTTAGTAAAGTATACTCCAGTAAATTGTATTGTGAAGGAGGATCCAGATATTTTTAAAGCGTAACTATATTTATTTATAAATTAAATTCATATTTAATAGATACTTGCATATACTTGATGTTGAACTCTCATTCGTTAATAACATGTGCGCGTAAAACATGCATATATAGATAGCTATAAGTTCATATGTCATGACTTTGGCCATCAGTTATCATCAAGTACAAGAAACAAAACCTATTAAATATAATATTATAAACTTTGGATTAATTTATAATAAATTATAAAATATAATGTATTGCTGGATATTACTAATAAAAAGAAGTAATGGTTTTACTTTCCCACGTCTCATGTCCGTGGAAGCCTTCCCGGGCCTACCGGGCGCCTCCCGCGCCCCGGTAGAGCCCGCGCCCACGACCTTACCGCGCTCGCCACCCTCTGTGCCGCGCGCGGCTCAACCCAGGCGGGCTCCTGTGGCCCCCTGGGCCCCCAACCTCAGCCTCAGGCCTCTTCAAAGCCTTAGGCGCCGCCGCCACAGGCGGCTTATGCTTCCTCATCCTCTCTCTCCAGTAAGTTTGACTGGATGAAACATCTACTCCGCGAGCACGACGTGAAGGAGGTCCTCGCCTTCCACGCCATAGTAGAGCTCGCGGAGGAGCTAGGTCTTCTCACCGCACTAGCGCGCTTCCCGGCTATCGGAGCCACTATTCAGCGCCTCGCCCGGTCACCCTCTTTTTAATAAGTTTTAAAATTCACGGGTCTTAATAAAGTAAAACCACGCGGTCTATGTCTATCGTTTTTTAATGCGGGATCCCTTCAGACACAGCGCGATCTAGTAGCTGACTTTTTGGGCGATAAACAGATTGACGTTTTCCTCATCCAGGAAACGATGTTAAAACCGAGTATGCGTAATCCGAGAATCGCGAATTACTGTATAGTCAGGAACGACCGTGTCACCCGCGGGGGTGACACGTTAATCTATTTTAGGCGTTCGTTGTACTGCATGCCGTTAGATCCGCACGCGCTAACCAATATGGAAGTGTCAGTGTGTAAATTAGGAATGACCAGTCACTCGAATATCATTTTAGTTTCCGCGTATTTGCCACCGAACAAAGAATTGCTAAGATCCGATCTGCAGGCGCTACTTAATTTAGGAGATTCAGTTATTATAGCGGGGGATCTCAATAGCGGGAACGTTATCTGGAATGGTCCGTGTACCTCTCGTAACGGGAGGATACTCGACGAACTAGGTAGGGTTCTCGCGTTTGACGTCATAGCCCCTTCGGAACCCACGCACTATCAAGATCATTGCCGACCCACAGTTTTAGACATAGCTCTCTTAAAAAATATCACGCTTCCTGTACGACTCATACAAGTCGTACACGAACTTGATTCAGATCATCGCCCGGTTGTTTTACAGTTAGGTCACAATTCAGACTTCACCCCGCCGTCGGTTAGGGTGGCTGATTACGCGAAACTCGTTCAATATTTTAAAGAAAATCCGTGGTCTAGTAGTTTAGACAGGATTCCGGACGTGTTGGTGTCTAAAGCCGACGCGGATTCGGCCATCGATTCCCTGGTTGATTATCTCCAGACCGCCGTCAGGGTGACCTCGAAAGAGGTACAAGCGGCGAACGATCGCCGTTTTATACTCCCTGACGACGTGAGAGCATTGATCACGGAAAAGAACGCCGAGACTCGAGCTTACGACGCTTACCCGTCTGTAGAGAATCGCGATTGTTTACGTTCGTTACGAATACAGTCAAGTCTCGTATTTCTGAGATCCGGGGTGACAGGTGGGACAGACTCCTGGAGGGTCTCCAGCCGTCTCACCTGT
Source organism: Antheraea mylitta (assembly GCA_014332785.1). Lineage (NCBI taxonomy): Eukaryota > Metazoa > Arthropoda > Insecta > Lepidoptera > Saturniidae > Antheraea > Antheraea mylitta. The sequence continues at coordinate 7,032,567 of JACEII010000022.1, forward strand.
CGTACTGGACTCTAGCGCGAACTCTCAAATCAGATATGGTCACTCCAATGCCTCCTCTCGACAAAGGCCCCGGGTTGCCTCCCGCATTCGATAGCATAGATAAAGCAGAATGCCTTGACGCACGCTTAGAGGAACAGTGTTCGCCAAACACTGATAACACTGACCCTTTCCATAACGGATTAATCGAATCAGCTGCGGAGCATGTACTCGCGTCTCCTCCGGCGGATACCCTAACCGCGATCACTTTCGATGAAGTTGCAGGCGCAATCAAACGTCTCAAGCCTAGGAAGTCCCCAGGTCCCGATGGGATCAGGAACGAGGTTCTGAAACTCCTTCCTGATTGCATCATAGCTCTATTGGTCTGCGTCTTCAATGCGGCCACGTCCCAGTGTCACTTTCCTGCCGTCTGGAAAAAGGCCGTAGTGATAGATAGGTATTCACAAGCCCAGCAAGAAAGCTACGTTTCCCGTTAGCTATCGCCCCATTAGTCTGTTAGATACCTTAGGAAACCGAAACGCACAATTGCAGTCTTCTTCGATGTCCCCAAGGCCTTCGATAAGGTCTGGCACGGAGGGCTCATCCATAAATTATGTAAATCTCGCGTACCCGATAGGTTAATTCATATCATCCGCGATTATTTCACTGATAGGACATTCCGCTTCAGAATGGATGGTGAACTATCGCTGCCCCACCCGATACGCTCAGGTGTGCCACCGGGCTCCATACTCGCGCCCACGCTCTTCAATCTGTTCATCAGTGACCTACCTCGGTCTCGGGGGGTCGAGGTAGGTTGTTATGCTGACGATACTGTTATTTACACTTCCGGCTGGCGGTCGGACTTTCTAAGGAAGCGCATCGAAAAAGCCGTTCATACTCTCGGTGAATGGTTTCGTCGATGGCGCATAGAAGTTAATCCCGCAAAAGAGTGCCGCAATACTCTTCGATCCCACGAAACACGCTAATAACTTTGAGCCCATCAGGCTATACGGAATCGATATCCCTTGGGTCGAAGAGGTCAAATATCTCGGTGTTACATTAGATAGACATCTAAAGTTCAATTCACATATAGACAGAGTGCGAAGCCGCTATGGTCTTGGATCACCTCCATCCGTTGCTTTGTCATAAGAGTAAGTTGTCCCTCAGACACAAACTTATTTTGTATAAGACGTGTATCCGTCCCGTGATGACATATAGCTGGCCCGTTTTTGCGCATATATCCAAAGATAACTTTGATAAGCTGCAGGTTCTCCAAAATCGCGTTTTACGTAAAGTGACCGTTGCCCCGTGGTACATCCGGAGAGTCGATCTCCATAGAGACCTAGAGATTCCTTCTATCTGGGCGTACGTAAAATCACTTAAGATTAGTTATATTGAAAAAGCCGCGTATCATCCCAGTCCGTTAGTGATATCCGCCGCAAACTATGAACCCGTACCTAACGCTGCGCGTTATAAAAGACGTTCGCGACACATTTTTACCGACCCTCCTGATTCAATCACGTCAGCGAACGATCAGTACCAGCCTGTCCCTCGAAACAGAGCGTGTTCACGCCCACGCCCGCGTAACCACAGATCAGGCCGCCGTGGTCTGGGGGTTAATTTCGCTCCCACACACCCGATTAGGCCTCCCACGGCAGCGGCTCAAGCCTAGGTTCGATCCCTCGGTAGGGAGCCCTTGAGTGCGTTGCTTGCGCTATACGGTGACACACAAATATACATCACCGCTACAACACTACACGATCACCCCCACACACGTGCACGCCTACACGTTTACACATGAAAGTGGAAGGGTTTACTTTTTTTTCCCTTATCGAACTGAAAAACTCTCAATTTTCCGATAATAAATATATGGAGGAGTTGTTGAGGCGTGTATGCTTGGTACACATATACGTTTCAACAACTCATACATATATGAATAGTTAGCTAGGTTAGCTAAGATAGGTCGCGATTTTGCATGCAACAGGCAACAGCCACACCGAGGTGTGCCGTGCACCCTTGAGCAACTTGCCAAAATCAAATCGGCTGAGTAAGCGCTCACCTTAGTAGTCCAGTGAAGCTGTTAAGACCTTGCTGGGTCAATAGCGGAGTCATTTCGAAAAAAAAAAAAGTTTTACTTTCCTTGTGTCATAATAATTTCCATACATTTTGTTAATTATGATTGCGAAAACTCCAGTTGTAAAGTGCAAAATCTTTTTCATACTTGTTATTCTCACAATTTTTGAAAATATGAGTGAAATAAATATGTAATATCAGATAATAATAAATATTTTACACGAATTTAAAACGCTGGTGGCGTTACTACAAAAAAGTTGAATACTTGCTTTAAAAAGGTTATATTTTAAATGCTCCGCGTTCACTGAATGTTCGCCATCTTGCTCTTTTGTCTCGCTTTGGTTAGGTCCGCGTATAGTTAGGGCCACCTTCTTCCGAACACCGGAGAACCGGGGGCTGCCTGCCGCTGTTTCTATGCGGGGGTGGTGAGGGCCATGGCCGCCTACGGGGTACAGTTGTGGGTGGACTCCCTCAGCGCCACGAGCGTTCGTGTGCTGCGGCCATTGTGCTAGCGGGCTCTCTACCCTGGGAGCTGGAGGCGGAAGTTCTTGCCATCGTATACAATTATGAGGCGACAGGAGAATCCCGAGGGAAACCTCCGGCTACCAGAGCGATTGTTGCGCTGAGCGCTCTAGTCCGCAGCGAGCAAGTAGAGAGGTGGGGGCGGGACCTGGCGGACGCAAGTTACGAAAAATATACCATTGACGCCGTCCGTCCGGTCCTGTCGGCCTGGATGAATAGGGGCTGGGGCTCCCTGACGTACCGTCTGGTGCAGGTGCTGACCGGGCACGGATGCTTCGGTTGGTACTTGCACCGGATAGTGCGCCGGGAACCCACCGCTTCATGCTACGAGTGCGGCGTTGAGACGGAAACCGCGCAGCACACTCTGCGCGGTAGGAGACGATCTCTCGCTGCCGACCTTGGTTTCGGTAATGCTTGGCAGCGAGGACGTGTAGACTGCTGTGGCCTCTTTCTGCGAAGGCGTCATCTCGCAGAAAGGAGGCGGCGGAGAGCGCCCGGGAGGTAGATCCGCGAAGTGGCGCTCTTCATTAGGTTAAGTTAGACTTTACGAAAAAGGATTATGCGAACTTGCCTCGGGTGAGTGTGGTGCATTTAGTACAAAACCTTTTTAAAGCATCTATTTAACACGTATTTAACTTTTTTGTTATAACACAATGAAGGTCTAAACTGGAATCTATTGCCTTTACAACAATGAATCAGGTGTCAATCCAATAATCAAAAGGACATTTGAGATGTTCCACAGATGATCATATGGGACACGAGTGTTATTTAAAAGTTAAATGCTCACCAGACAGCTGTATCATAATAATACATTTAAAAAATATTGTTCAAAACTAAATAATTATTCATATTCTAAGACAATGGTCTGTTAGTATGAGCGCGTACATGAGTTTCTTGTAAGCTTACTTGTCCAGCTATCACCCTCAAGTTGAAATCTGTCACCAAGCATTTAAACATGTGTACCAGCCTTACACTTGGAAGCGAGTCCTCCTTTAAGTTTAGAGTGTTTATCATCTTAGACTGCATCTTCATTTAACATCAGATGACATTGTGGTTCAATGTTGAATGAAATATTTAAAAATTCAAAAACTATCGTTTAACATAAAATAACTATGTTTACTAACTAGTTTTTTGGTTAACAAACCTAAAAATGCCATTTACTCATCAAAATATTGTTTAGCCACATTATTACAAATTAATATTAGTTATTTTTATGTGTATAGAAAATTTTAGATGTGAATATGTATATAACAATACTCAAAGACAGAAATATCCAGTGTAAACAATATGTACTCCACAGTTGCCAACTGTTCCTACATGATTATTCCAAGGTGAAAATTTGTCATTTTACTTAAATTCTATAATAATTTTAAATTCCATTAACTCATGAAAAACATAAAATATAAAATTATAGATATGGTAAATTTTGCTGGAAGAAGATAACTTAATTGATTTACTTTTTATATTACTAGCCTTTACCCTTACTTCGTACACATGGAATATTTACTTTGGGCTAATGATAACCAGCAGTGGGAGGCTCAACAGGAAAAAGCATCTGATTTTGAAACATTCTTCATTGGTGCTCCGCTCCTATTAGCATTAGCATGATGATATATAGCCTATAACATTCCTGGATAATTGGGCTATATAACAATGAAAGAATTTTTCAAATCAGACCAGTAGTTTCTAATATCATCCCCTACAACTTCACAAACTTTATCTCTTTATAATATTAGTATAGATTTAGTGTTGAATTATATGCTCCAATACATAAAGGTAAGGGAAAGAATTTCAGTTTGGGAACACCTAGAATGCTATCATGGAAGTCTTCATAATTTTGTCACACATGCCAATAATAAAATATATAGAAAAGACAATTCTATGTTGATTGGTTACTTTAAAAAATTACATTTACATTTTTTTTAATTATAAGATAGATGATTTCATTTGACATTAATCTTCTTTTTCTTTTCAACTCTATTTATTTTAATAATTTATAATATAGTTATTTTATATTTATATGGTATAAATTGTGATATTTTGCTTAACTAACACTTTTAGTATAGCTATTTAAAATGAATAAATCATCTTAAAAGTTATGTAAGAAATTTTAAGTTCTCAATTCTTGTAAACCTGTATATAAAATAAAGACCAATAGAAAATTCAAGCCAAATATAAGAATAGGAGTTTTTGGCGGGATTTTAGTCTGTCATGTAATGGTTTTTATATTTTATTCATAATCTTGTGTTATTTGACTCTATATTGTGTAAATTATGTTGTTTTACATAATATAGTTAGTTTATTGTGCATAAGTGAAGTGAATGGAAAATAATACCACGGAGCATGAAATTTTGAGATGCCACAAAAACTCCCAGGATGGTTCTAACAAGGGATCCACCATCACCACCACCATAGAATATTGATTTGCATGATGCTTAATATTGAAATGATCGAACGACGCTTGTAATATTTTTGACTACACAACAATGGCAGTAATAATCAGAAAGATTGATTGCCAAAAATAAAGTTGAAAACAATATATATAAGAATATGGTTCTGAAAAAGATTAATCTCACTCCAGGCTATTTTAAGTTATTATTTCAAAATAAACAACTTCATTAATTCTACCAATAGTATTCAGCTAATTGTATCACAATATAATTAATATATTGTTGGAAATTAATGAAATGTTGGACAGCTACACTGCGACAACCTTTATAAGGAGACACACTCTCTGTATTGACTTACTGTTTTGGTGGCCATCATAATGTGCAGTAGCTCTGTCTGAACTCATGTTGGTTATGTAAAAAGTTGGTTAGAAAAGTTGATATTCTAAATTAACCAGTTCTATTTTTTTAATAATCAATAATTGTTTCTATTCCTAGGAATCTTATAATTAGTAGCATGATTTAGGAGGATTTAGTTAGGAGCAGGAGAAAGTTAGTATGATAAACCTTAAAGATGTACCTCTGATGGAAAAATCATGTTCCATTGCACATAACTTCAAACACATATAAAAAAAAAATTACTCGTCTCCGAAGGGGAGGGGTGTCTTTTGAAAGGGGGAACCAACCCCTTTAAAAAGCAACCCTTAATAACCCCAAATTCGAGATGCGAATTTCTAATGCCAAGCCTGCTTTAATAATAGATCAACCACTTACTTGACTCTCAATATGATGTGTCTCAATAAAAGTAAATTAATTTCAAGTAAAAAAAAAACAAATATGTGCAAACCACTACAATTTGTACATTATCCAGTCGCGATTACGTTACTATACTTTCGTAAAATACAAATACATATAAAACCAAAAAAAATTACTCACCTACATTAAAATGGTTATACTTTATGTATAACAGTGTTTTATTTTACAAGTGCCAACGCGGTTGTTTGCTTAAAAACTTTAATATACACGTACTCTACGTACGGTATACTCCAAGTAAATTTATTAAAGAAATATGAATACAATAATTTCAATTGATACAGTAACGTTAGATGATAGACAAGAAAACAGCTACGATACTAATATGTAATCTATAGATATCAGATTCAGAAATTTCGACACGAAAAGAATATTTTTGTTTACTAGACTTTTCACTCTTATTATAAGTTGTCAAATGTCAACTTTCGAGTTTCTTTGTCAAAATTCTCCTTGTCAATAACCACAGAGAACCATATATAGAGTCAATAACTACCTGAACGACTAATAGTCTGTGGTCAATAACGAAACCATCGACATTAGTAAAAATATTCGTCTAATAGAATAGGAGAAGGAATTAATCTATAGGGGGAAGCACAGGCAAAGCTAATCACAGATGGTGCTACCATCGTTGGTTCATCTCAACGAGTTGTCAACAGGTACTCTGTGGTTGTCAATGTGAAACAATTGTCATCGTCTTTTTTTTTTGTCTCGAACTGACTACGCTATTGACCTAGCAAGGTCTTAACAGCTTCACCGGACTACAAACTAATTTAACCTTACATTATACTACGCTTTTTTTTTCGAAATGACTATGCTATTGACCCAGCAAGGTCTTAACAGCTTCACCGGACTACTGAGGCGAGCGCTCAGCCGATTTTATTTTGGCAACCAGCTCAAGGGTGCACGGCACACCTCGGCTTGGCTGATGCCTGTTGCATGCAAAATCGCGACCTATCTTAGCTAACCTAGCTAACTATTCATATATGTATGAGTTGTTGAAACGTATATGTGTACCAAGCATACACGCCTCAACAACTCCTCCATATATTTATTATCGGAAAATTGAGTTTTTCAGTTCGATAAGGGGAAAAAAAATAAACTTTCATGTGTAAGCATGTAGGCGTGCACGTGTGTAGGGGTGATCGTGTAGTGTTGTAGTGGTGATGTATATTTGTGTGTCACCGTATCGCGCAAGCAACGCACTCAAGGGCTCCCTACCGAGGGATCGAACTAGGGAGGCCTAATCGGGCGTGCGCGAGCGAAATTAACCCCCAGACCACGGCGGCGTGATCTGTGGTTACGCGGGCGTGGGCGTGAACACGCTCTATTTCGAGGGACAGGCTGGTACTGATCATTCGCTGACATTATTGAATCAAGAGGGTCGGTAAAAATGTGTCGCAAACGTCTTTTATAACGCGCAGCGTTAGGTACGGGTTCATAGTTTGCGGCGGATACCACTAACGGACTAGGATTATTCTACGCTTATTAGTATGTTTTTGAAAAAATAATCATGTATTCTTTAATGACTGTAGCCAGTTTAAAAAAAGAGTTAATAAAAGGAAGGCTTCCTTAACCCGACAAAAGTTGATCTTATACTTATCTATTTATATTTTATACTATCTGTATTATATTCTTATTTTTTTATGTACGTATTAGGGATGATCTATATTCATCGATGTTTTGCTATCGATGTCAACATCGATGTTTTTCTAATATCGCTCATCCCTAGTACGTATTTGACACAAGCTTGACAATACACTACAACCACAGACCACAGACTATTAGTCGTACAGGTACCACCGACTATGCCCCACCTAGCGAGATAAATAAGCAATGTACCTCCCCATTCTGAAGTTCTCAATACATTTATCGAAAGCATTGACTAATTATTATATATGTATAAATAATTTAATTTAAACACATACATACATAAAATGTAACTCAAGTTTTAATTTTTTTCATAAGGTCTTATGTAATCATAAAGCTATTATACTTTGGAATATTTCATTTTTATCCTATCTCAAAATTTTTGTAGTGGTAGAACCACGCTGAAGCTATTACTGGTTTCAGCATGAATGGTCCGGCTCGATCGGGGTAGTTCCACACTCTTGCAGAAAACCGACGTGAAGTAACAATGCTTGCATTGTTCCGTTTCGTTCGGTCAGTGAGACCGCTGGAGGTCCAAATCTCCTCACCTTCCCCCTCTCCTCTTCCCTTCCTTCCCCCACTCCCACATCCTTCAACACAGGTTGGCAACGCACTTGCGACACGCCTGGTGTTGCACGTGTCTATGGACAGTGGTGATGACTTCATATCAAGTGAGCCACCTTTTTGTTTGCCTCCTATGATATATAAAAAAAAAATAATTGAATTACTGAATAAAATTTTTAATTATTGATTTTATTTGTATATTTATATTGCTTACTGCCTCATTTACCCGCCTATTCCTGTTTCATAGTAAAATCATTTGATTTATACTAATCCACAACATTAATCATTAATTTAATATAAGAAATACATAAAACAGACTAGATTAATGTACCTAACATTCCGCAAGCCAAATTGACACCAATAGTCCTTGAAAGAATTAGATTACCAGGATAGAAAAAGAAACTATGAAGATTGAAGGAGTGCAAAATTTTGAATATAGTAGTCCGGTGAAGTTAGTAGTTCGGTGAAGCTGTTAAAACCTTGCTAGGTCAATAGCGTAGTTAGATCGAAAAAAAAATCTACTTTTGAATGACAATTAGGAGTGTTTACTTAAAGATGATATCGATATCTATATAGAATATAAAACAACGGATCCCATCATATTGAAATATTGCGTGAAAGCATCGTTATTTAAAACTGACGAGTACTTTCCACAAAAGCTTAATATTACCTTTATCCAGCGAAACGCGCAGAGTTTATGGTACCGAATTTTGTATGTGTAAATATGGAATCACAAACCAGAGTATCATAGCTAAACTAGTAGTGTAATTATAGTGATTTTTTATTTTCATAATTTTATTTTGTACCTGTAGTGTTGCGTCTCTATTGAGTTAATTTGTTTACAACTTTAAAAAACTAAATGAAAAAAACACTAAATAAATGATATGATGCAATGTAATGCTAATGCTACGTAACATATTTAGTAACTACTAACTTCGTTACAATGATATAGTATTTATAACAATAAAATAGGAAATATATTTATTATTCTAAGGCATCATTACATTATATCTTCGATATAAAACACTGTCACAAACAAATAGAGGTTAGGTTCATAAACATAGTAGAAATATAACATTAAATACTGATGATTTTAGAGTAATTATTTGTAGTAGCAGTTAAAAGTCATTACATAAACTTGTCTTATATTAAGTATCAAAACAATAATTTATTTTTGCATTAATTATTATTGCATTACCGTTAACCAAACAGACGACGAAAGAAGAATAAGAATCAGTGAAAATATATATGTTAAACCCATAAAATCCACAGACCACATACACTGAGAGTTATTGGTTGATCTTTTTGACAGCATAATTTAGGTAACTAAGCTGTTCATTATTTGAATGAACCTCATTTAAAATTAAAATCATGAATTAGTGAATAATTATTTATAATTTAAATAGATTAAAAAAAAAAAAAAAAAAAAAAAAATATTTATTCAATGTTTCTATAAATAAATATATCGATTACAATGAATATTTTTAAATCTCGACCTAAACCGATATATCGACTGGTAATCTTCGAATAAAATCGATATATACTTAAACAAATATACCTTATGCCAATATTGTCAACTAGGACTGTTGATATTTTAAAAAATATCGGATTTTCGATATATCGATAATTATGAAAATATTAATATCGGACCTCGATATATTAGAAAAAAATGTCGATAATTTGATATATCGATATATATCGGCTATGTTAAAAAAATGTAATTCAGCTTAACATTGTTTTACAGTTTTTAATCCAGTATATTTGTACAGTTTATACCATATATGTTTTAAAATATAACAGTACAGTTCTAAGAGCCACTTGCACAAACGTTATTCAATCATATTGATAATCGTCATCATTATTGTTTTATCTAAATAAGATAATTATGTGTACCAATATTTTTCAGTCCATCAGTTACCAAGTATTTTAAATAGTGGTAGTCTACTAGTTTCACTAGTAGAATAACATTTCGATCTCTGCTGGTTCGAACCCCGGTGTGTAATAATGAAGTTTACAAAATTCGCGTACACTTACTAATTTAAATTGGTAAGAGTATCGTCTGACGATCAAGGAAAACCCCGTGAGAAAACCAGAGCCTGAGAAATGTTTTGGTAGTATTACTATATGTGAGAAAACGTATAATTGTGGTTTTTTTCAGAGTTTGAAATTTCCAATACGCCGTGGGCTAGTGTGGTGATTATGTCCATACCTTCTTTCAGGAAAAGGTCTGTGGCCCTGCAGTGGCTCTCTTATAAGCTGATGGTAATGAATATTTTTCAGCAAGATATTTTTTTAATTTTTTATTTACTTCATATGTTCAGTTGTTTCAGTAGGTAATACGATTACTACTTGCCTGCTTCATATTCATTGATCCAAAACGTGGCAGCGTAGACAATAACGGAAGGAATAGGATAAATGCAGAATGCATGAAATGGTGAAAGATGTTCAGGTTATGCGTTCCACGAATGCCCTTGAAACTCACGGGGAAGGCGTATAAAATTATTATAAGACACAGTTATACTGCATGCATCTGAGTGCTAGATTACAAAATAAACGGATGAGAAAAAACTGTTCACGGCAGAGCTGCGATTGTTAAGATGTATGGTGTAACTAGAAGTGATAGAATAAAAATGTATAAGGTAAAGTTTGGAAACGTAACCAAAGACAGAAAAGTTGAGAAATAAGAGGTTAGCATGATACAGGCAGGTCACAAAGAGAGATGAAAGACTTATAGCTAGAATAGTTTTAAATATGAAGGTGAATAGATATAAAAGTAGAGGAATCCGAAAAAAGTATGGACAAAGTGTGAAAAATGACATATGTAATAAGTATGAAATCCGAGATTATATCTGACTGAGGAGACTGGAAAAGAAATACATAATGTATCGATTCAATCTAGGTGAAATAAGGCTAAGAAAATGATTATGAAAAAAAAATCTCGACCGCCGATATCCAAATTATTATATCAAAATATCGATATATTGCCACAAAAAATATTACAGAAAATATCGATATTTAGAAATAAAAATATCGATTTATCGATATTTTATCAACAGTCCTATTGTCAACACAGCCAGAAAATCATTATAACATATGAAATATAATGTTCTTAGTAGTCTACATTTTTTATATAAAATACGCTGTGCAATAATTTAAGTAATATATTGACAACAAAACGACAAAAAATTATAACGTGATGTTCATGTAATATCAAGTAACATTTAAGATTATTTTTTCGACAGAATATGACGCGAATTGGATTTGAATTTTCTTATCAACATGGCCGCCAACTTTTGTTGTCTTGCGGTTGTTTACAGCATCACATCTTAGGATCTCAAATTATGACTTCATTATAGTGTTTTACATATAATACAATTTATCAGAAACAATTTTTTAAGTTATTTAGTGTATTAAGACTGATTTTATCAAGTGACCTAAAAGTTATATATGAGTGTACATTTAAAAGGTTTACCCGGTGTTCGAGCAAAGTGTTGTGCATTTGTTGTTTGTGAGTCAGTATATGAATTAATCCGAGATGTCAAAACATGAGCGGACGCGATGAGTTCGCCGCTCCACCCGGTCTTGGAGCAGCCCCGCTACTCATGGTAAAGAATGTGTTAGTTTTAGTTACCTATCGACTCTGCATATCAATATTATTATGTATGCATGTCTTTGGCAAGGTACAATTTATTTTAGTATTCAATTTCTACCTTTTTGGAAACTTTATTATTTTACGAATTTCAGACACCTCCATTTGTACAAAGCTTTCCAATTTTGACAGTTTCTTAACCAGAATTGTTTATAAGGTTGTATGTACTATATTTGCATGCAAGGAATATATTTATTAACTTAGTTGTTTAGGAATTTACTAATCCCAATGGTGTTTTGTCCTTTTGTTATATGTTAGACATAAATGGTGGTGGTTGAAATCATCTTCAAATCTTTTGTTGTTGAATTATCATTGGAGTTGTTTTTAATGTACATGACACTGGCATAATTGTGGATTTTTCTACAGAGGCCAAGGACTTGAAATAAAAAGGATGTATGTATAATATATTTATCTAGGAGACACATGTTTATAATCAACATATTAAATGTATTACTAGGAAATGGCAATATATATATTGTTCATAAACTTTAGTATCTTATCACATGCAATCAGAAGCAAAGGTTGACAGTTCTGTAAAAGATATATTGATATATGATTCTGTCTATTTTAATGAAAGATTGAAGGACACAGGGAAGCGATTTCACAGATTGATAACTCCTGTATTCAAATGACTGTAAAAGAGCTTTTAAATGGCAAATTAAAGCATGACTTGGGTTCTGATAAAGTTTAAAAAGGTCAAAGATATATTGTCTGCGCAAGTACAATGAAGGGTCAGCACATTCTACTTGGAGAGCATTTGTCAGGTGGATTTCATTGCCCCTATGATGATTCTGAGGCTTTTATATTGTATTTTATTTAATTTGTCTAGGGCAGCTTTATTATATGGGTCTAAAAGAAATGTTCCATAATCCAAATGACTGGGAATGATTGCATTATAGAGAATTTTTTGTGAAAAGCGATGGGAACCCCACCAAACTTCAGATAAAGTACACAGGATATTTATAGATTTTTCCACATTTTTCGACTAGGAAATGAATGTGAGGGAGACCAGACAATTTTTTGTCCAAAATCATTCCTAAAAATTTTACATGACCTTTTATGGGAATTTTCTCACCATTGTAAGATAGCGCTATAGCTATATTTTCGGTTACCTTTTTTTCTAGAGAATATTATACCTGAACATTTTGATATGTACAAAGAGAGACCCTGATCAGAGAACCATTGTCCTAAATAATATAATGCAGTATTTAATTGTTCCGTCGCCTTAATAGCAGATATTAAAGATGTATATAAACATATATCATCAGCATATGGCAGGATATTACAAAACGATTCAACAGATTGGTTGAGATCTGCTGTATATATATTATATAACAAAGGACTTAAAACGGACCCTTGAGGCAGGCCTTTCCGTGTTAATCTTGGACCTAGAATATTTTCTTTACATTTAACATAAGTCTCTCTTTCCATTAAAAGGCTACTTATGTATTGGAATACTCAGCTGAACGAGTTTGTTCCTGAATACTGGAAGAAGAACACTATCATAAGCAGATTCTATGTCTAAAAATACTGCTACTAAAAATTCCTTCTTCTGAAAAGAGGGATGAATATCAGTTGTTATAATACTAAGATTATCCAAGGTACTCATATTTTTTCTAAAGCCAGTCTGCGAATGGTCTTATATCCCTTTATTCTCAAGGTACCACTCTAATCGGTTTTTAACCAAGTGTTCCATTATTTTAGAAAGAGTAGAGGATAAAGAAATAGGCCTATAGGACTGCGTGTCTGAACTTGGATATAAATGTATTCTTTATACAGTGACATATTTGCTTGATATATTTACTTCAAAAATGTCATATCATTCAAAATTATCAAGTACCTAAGAAGAATGAAGGAAACAAAGGTTCAGTATGAGATGAACAAGAAATCTCTGAAATTGAATAAGATCATGGAAACAGATAAAGAGCTACTTACAATAAGAGAATTGGAATCAGAGAGTGATAGTGAAGAGGAGAATATTACAAACAAACATCCAAAGTAGAAAAAAGAGAGTTTTTCCTAGGTAGGAACTTTTATTCCAGTTTGCCACAGAGATCAGTGAAGCATATAAAAGATCTCAAGAAAGAATGCTTTTTCCAATGTAGTCCATAAGTTAAGATTTGTTCATATGTAAAAGCATGTTAAATAAAATTTTGTAAAGATCTTAAAATATATCTTACATCTCATAAATCTGATGTAAAACAACTTACTGTCCATTAAAAATTATTTACCTTCCATGTTACTGGCATGTTTCTTACCACTTCTTCTCTTTAGGATAGACATAACATATAGATAACATACATTAGACACGAAAATAGATCTAACTCATGATCTTCAAGTTCCAATATGAGAAAGAAAGAAGAAAAGCATTTGAATTTATTTCATAGTTCAGTGAAGCTGTAAAGACCTTCCCAGGTCAACAGCTATTTCATTTCGAAAAAAAAAAAAAAATTATTTATTAATATATTTCTTTTTATTCTATGCTAGCCTCTGCCCACAACTTTGTCTGCATGGAATAGTTACTTTGAAATATGCTAACACTAGGGATGTTAAAAAATAATCGATTTTTAATTAAATCGATTTTTATTTTATTATAATCGATTTTTTATTGTCGATGTTTATTTTCATATTAATCGATTTTTTTAAAATCGATTATATAAATTACGCATTTTAATCGATTTTTATAAACATCTATGCGACGGATGAAAAAAACTCAAAATAAGTTCATTATTATTAACAATTGAACAGTGAGCATAGTGAGATAATATGTTTGTAAAAATTTAAAATGTTTTCTAGCCGCAAAATACCTAAAAGCGGCTGGCAAAAGTATTTTATAACGAAAAAGAATAATACCACAGTAATATGCATGTCCTGTTTGATAGAATGAAAGATTTTGTAGTGAAACTACAAATTTAAAAAGAACATAGAATGAAAACATCTCACTGCCTTACAAGTAACATGAGTTACTATATCTTATAATGATTGTTGTGGTTCTTATGACAGCCAAATACCGCTCTCTGTAAAATTAAAACTTTCAATAAAACTAAAAAGGTCTGTCATGCGAGTACAACATGTTTACTAAAAATGTCTTATGGTAAACTCGACATCGATAAGTTTACAAAACTATAAATTACTATTGAAATTATTCAATAAAAAAAATTATTCAATTTTAATTTTCTCAGTCACACTATGATTAATATGAAAATTTAAAAGAGAACTTCATTGTTTTGAATTTTACAGTTAGAATTAATAATGTTGTCATTTTGTTAGGATGTTTATCATTTCATTTTTATTACGATATAATGTTTAATAGTACTGAAAATTTCTATGGTATTTAGTTTCTATATTCTTTACCTTGAAAGTTTAAAGGAACATTCACTTTTATTTTGTTTTGAACTGGTTATTTTTGATACGTATCATTTTATGTGATTCTTAATCTGATAAATTGTTATTTTAAATCTTTAGGTTTATTATAGGAATATGGAAAGCATGTCTATTTTTAAATATTATAAAAATCGATTTTTGAAAAAATCGATTATTTATTTTCAATAAAATCGATTTTTAACAAATCGATTATTATTTAAAAAAAGAAAAATCGATTCCTAATTAATCGATTTTTTCCATTAAACTCGCATCCCTAGCTAACACACAGCGGAAGCTCTCAACAGCAACAAAACCCTGATTTTGAAACATTCTGTATTGGTGGTCTACTCTTATTGGTCTTAGGGTGATAATATATAGCCTGTAACCTTTCTTGATAAAATAGCTATGTAACACTGAAATAATTTTTCTAATCTTACCATTGGTTTCTGAGATACTCCCTACAACATCACAAACTCACAAACTTTACCTCTTTATAATATTAGTTTATTCTATGTTTTAATGTTTGCCCATAATCTTAATTAAATCTTAGGCCTGACATTAAGTGCCAGTGTTTTCCACATGTATTCACAAGTTAGTCAAGCCTAGACCAGTGAGATTAGTTCTTAAGTGTAATTACTAGTATAAACTAAAGGTAACCCTTTGGACTCAATGTTTTATTTTCATTCCTTCTTCTTAAAATGGCAACGTGTTCACACAATTTTGCCAATGTCAAGTGAATGGAGTCATAAACAATAGAGGTTGCGCCTAGAACCGCCTCTGTATCTTCGGCGTCAGTACCTGTCAGACAGATTCATTTATAAACTTTTCCAAAACACAAGCCATCCTCTAATCCCTAAACTTCAGATACTTTTGCAATAGTTTGAACCCCTTGGCCACCACTCGCTACAGGATCTTCCTTGTATACTTCAATCGTTTTACAAAGTCAGCAAGTTAACATTCCCAAACTTTAAATCCACCATCAACCCCTTATATGATACCAACTATTATGCATTAATCTTCCAACCAACCAATATGCAATTTGACATTAATAAGGACACTGTCCAAGCCAACAGTCAATTTCAAGAAAAACTAGCTAATGAATGGGAAGGATGGGTTCCAATTTTCACTATGCCTCTAAGCTAGTCAACTTTGGACATATCGGTGCAGCAATCTGGGTGCCAAAGCACAGACTTATACTAAGCTATAGATGCCCATCTGGTACTACAGTGTTTACTGGGGAAGCTGTTGCCATCCTTGAAGCCATACTATTTATAAAGGTTCATAAACTAACGAGAACCATTGTATTTACTGACAGCAAAAGCTGTCTTGAAGCGATTTTGTCTAACCCTTTCCATTCCAAAGATAAGCATCTAGGTATATTTACAATTAGAAAAGCATTGTATGAGTGTCACAACTTAGGTTTTAGTACGGTTCTTGCCTGGATCCCTGGGCATTGGAATTTCGGGTAATGAAACTGTGGACTCTTGCACCAAATGTGCCATTCAGTCGGGGTCCTTGGATAACTATAGGATTTATACAAGGGACTTAGCCTATCATCTAAATTAGGATTGTTTGATGCATGGCAAAGGAGTTGGAATTTGTCTCGGAAATTAAAGGGCAAGCATTATGGGTCTTTGCAAATTGATATCCTGCAAAAACCATGGTTTTTTTAATTCAGGAATGTGAGTAAAAAGGTTACCTCTATTATTTGTCGCCTGCGCCTTGGGTACATCTGCACACCAGTGCCATTTGCCCATTAGAAAATGCCCTACCATTTAAGTTTGTTTTACCGTAATATTTCTTTTGGTGTTCACCAAAAGCTTGGCTCCTTGCATAATTTGAATTCATGTGAATGGACTAACTCAATGTTCGTTAACATTACCACTTAAACTTATTTCAACTAATGAATACTTTGAAAATAAGATAGATCAGACAATATTCTTTTATGATAGGTCACAGGTGGTGAAATACACTCATGGAATAACATTTTCGAGATATAAGCAGGCAAGCATGTCAGGAAGATATTCTCAATATGCATATTCTTTTTCCAATTTCATTTTTAATGCACTACATTGGATGCTAAAAGGTGCAATTTTCTTCACTGAAATTTTAAATATAATCCAGCTTCAGAAAGAGACTCATATCAACTTTTGGTATGTTTTTAATTTAGAATTAGATTCTGAATTAGAATCTGAATATAGTGATACATTGAATAAGCAGGTATATGTGAAGATAAGATTAAATTATTGTGTTTTAATGCTGTTTGTATTCCCATTGTCAATTATATAACCTCACATCCAATATTCCTTAGTAATATTGGTGAGATGATTAAAATGTTTTTTTTTTTTTTTATGGGTATAGGGAGTGGAGCGTAGCGGTGGTGCGTGCGGGCGCACTCTCAATGGCGGAACGGGAGCAGGCGCGGCGATCACGGGGGCGGAGGCGGTGTGCGGCTCGGAGCCGGAGGGGCTCGGGGAAGGGCGGCCGGGGACGGGGCCCAGTGCGGACCAGGAGCCGCCACGTAAACGCGCGCGCTCCACCCGTCCCGAGGATGCGGCCGCGCTGCGTCGCGCCGTGCTCGATTGTCACCTTTTACGACTGAAAATACTCCGGGATAGGTATGTATTATCGTATCATTTTGTTCTCGACAATACCTTTTTGGCATCATAGTGTTGTGTAGTGTAGGCGCAGGTATCGCACCCGCACAGTCGAGTGGGCCGAGGCTGTCGGTACCCACATCGGGTCACCGGCGCGACGCTTACAGGTTCACGGAGCAGCTGAGCGAGCTGTACTTCCTGCAGGCGGGCGGCAACATAATGGACTACGCGACATGGCGACGCCGTCCGCCGGCGCCCCAGCTCTCCGCCTTCATCGATGCTCGCCGCCCTCCGCTCGCACCGTCGCCTCCCGCCGCGCCGCCGGCACCGGCGGAGGTGGCGGAGACGGCGGCGGTGGCGGTCGCGGTCGCGGGCTGCGCTCCTGCCGCGGACGAGATGGTGGAGAAGGCGAAGCAAGAGGCGTACGTGGCGCGGCGCGTGGCGGAGCTGGCGCGCGCGGGCCTGTGGGCGGAGCGGCGACTGCCTCGCGTGCTGGAGCCGCCGCGCGCGAAGTCGCACTGGGACTACCTGCTGGAGGAGATGGCTTGGCTCGCGCAGGACTTTGCACACGAACGCAAGTGGAAGAAGCAAGCCGCACGCAAGGTCAGCACATCGTTTCGTCATCTTTTCATTTAGCTCGCATATGTCGACAGCTTTGTGTATCGCTTTTATATCATACACAGTATTGACTAAATAAATTACGCAATATTTTATAACCCTTTTTTTTTCGCTAGCACTTCATGCCAGACAACATTTTCTGCTAGGTAATTAGTAATAATAAACAAATATATTGTTGTAATCTAAAATGCAAATCTAAAATTAAAATAACTATTTAGCTGACATAGATACCATTAAAATATAAATAATACACATACATGAATAAAATATATATAACAATAAACTTCTACTATTGCTTTTCAGTGTGCAAGGGCAGTTCAAAAATACTTCCAAGATAAGGCGCTGGCCGCTCAGAAGGCCGAGAAGGCTCAGGAAATGCAATTAAAAAAAATCGCTGCATTTGCGGCCAAAGAAATACGCACGTTTTGGGCTAATGTAGAAAAAGTATGTAGACTCCAAATTACAGTTGTAAATATGTAGATGTACTGCACTTTTAAAAACATTTGTTATTACGTAATATACACCACCCACTATAACGTAATGTGTACATTAAATATGGTACTAACGGTGTTCTGAATGCGATTTTCCATCAGCATATTTGGAATTTTACCACCATATAATTAACTTTGTGCTCACTTACACTGTGAACAGCGTGACATACCATATATTATTAATACACGCTTTGGGTACGTGTGTACGCGTTGGTTCAGATCCGGCTCGAAGGACCAATGTGCGGCTTTGTTATAATATGTCGCTGGGTTGTTATTTTGATAAAAGAAGCACTTTAATTTGTTGTATTTATATATATTTAATTGTTCACAAGACACACGTATGTACTCGCTAAGCGGTAAGCCGTAAGAAGGAAAAAGTTGCAAGTACAATAATTTAACTTGCATATTATTTGTGTTGGGTTGCCAACATACACTGTATAAGAAACTAATGAAACTGTATATCTTAAAAATGTTATTATATTACGTAAAGTCGCGAGTAACTGTTAGTACCGACGCTAGCTAGCTAGATATATATTACTAGAAGTCCCATGAAAATTTATTTAACCGTTTTGGAGATTGGATTGCGGACGAAGTCGCGGTTAACAGCTAGTCCAAAATAAAATTAGCTTAATCACTGTGTATAAGATTAACTATCTGTCAGTGAAATCCCCATGTAAATCAGTCCAACCGTTTTGGAAATAGCACTATGGGTGAAGCCACATGCAAACAGTTAGTCTAAAATAAAATAGACTTTGTTACCTCGTATAATTTCAGCTTTTGGAGATTATTCGGAACAAATAAACGACAGATCGATGAAATTAAAAAAAAATTAAATTAATATGCGTAGTTGGTGGAGTGGAAGCGAGTGCGTCGCGTCGAGCGCGCGCGGAAAGAAGCACTCGACGAGCAGCTCAGCTACATCGTGGACCGCACAGAGAAGTACTCGCGCCAACTCGCCGCCAACCTCTCCTCCGCTGCCCCCGCTTCCGCCCCCGCCGCCCCCGTCGCCCCCGCCGCCCCCGCCTCCGACGACGAGTTCACGCCGCGCGGCTGTTCCGACGATGACGAGGAGACCATCGCCGCTGACGAGCGCGATGCGCCTCTCGACGCAGACGCACAACGTGATGAGGTCGAACAGCTGGAACGCGAGTCGCGCCTCGACCTCGGCGACTTACTGCCGCCCGGCTACCTGCCCGCGCACTCGCCTCCGCCTTCAGACTACTCACCCTCCGACGATGACTCTGCTGACGACGAGCGCACCATCGCTGCTCAAGAGCGTTCCGAGCGTGCGCGAGATCACGCCGCCGAGCTGGACGCGTTGCGCCGTGACGCCGACGTAGACCTCGACGATCTCGTACGCCGCTACACCGAGACCTCGGGCGAAGCGACCGCCCCCGCCACTCCCACCACCCTCGCCTCCGGGTCGCTCCCGCCGGACTCGGACGTCGGCACGGACGCGGAAACCGACACGGGCACGCACACCGACACTGACATGGAATCCGAATCGGAGGACGCGACGGAAGAAGACGAAGCACCGCTCGAGACGCTAATGCGGGAGCCGAGAACGGAAGCGACGGCAGAGCCGGGAGGCGACACGGAGGCGGGAGCGTCGGAGCGGCGCGTGGAGGCGGCGTCCTCGCTGGCGGCGACGTTGCAGCCGACGGGCACGACGCTGTCGGAGACGGCGGTGGGGACGCCGGTGCCGCGGCTGCTGCGGCACGCGCTGCGCGAGTACCAGCACGTGGGGCTGCACTGGCTCGCCACGATGCACGCGCGCGGCCTCAACGGCATTCTCGCCGACGAGATGGGGCTCGGCAAGACCGTGCAGACCATCGCGCTGCTCGCACACCTCGCGCTCGAGCGCCGCGACTGGGGCCCGCATCTGGTCGTGGCGCCGACGTCCGTCGTGCTCAACTGGGAGATGGAATTTAAGAAATGGTGCCCCGCGTTCAAGATCCTCACCTATTACGGTACGATCAAGGAGCGCAAACAGAAGCGAGTAGGTTGGACTAAGGCGAATTCATTCCACATCTGTATCACATCATACAAGCTAGTCGTCCAGGATCACCAGAGTTTCCGGCGAAAAAAATGGAAATATCTTATTCTTGACGAGGCACAGAATATTAAAAATTTTAAGTCGCAGAGGTGGCAGCTATTACTCAACTTCCAGACTGAACGGTGAGTGCGAACGGAATGAGATATTTTTCAGCCGTCGTTTGAATTGATTTATTAACGAGCACCGTATTTCTGCCGCAGACGATTGCTATTGACCGGTACGCCGCTGCAGAACAGCCTGGCGGAGCTGTGGTCGCTGATGCACTTCCTGATGCCGCACGTGTTCGCCTCGCACTCGGAGTTCGGCGAGTGGTTCGCGGAGGTGGGCGCCATGGCGGAGGGCGCGCGCTGTGCGGACGCGGCGCTGCGGCGGCTGCACGCCGTCCTGCGTCCCTTCCTCTTGCGCCGACTCAAACGCGACGTCGAGCGGCAGATGCCCAGCAAGTACGAGCGCGTCCTCATGTGCCGCCTCGCCGCCCGCCAGCGGTGCCTCTACGACGACTTCATGGCGCGCGCCAAGTCAGTACACGTCTCGACACACCTCGACACACCTAGCGGGGGGCCGCCGCTCGTACTCGGTTATAATGAAATCATCTTCGCAGGACCAAGGAGAGCCTCGCATCCGGAAACCTGCTGAGTGTGATCAACGTGCTCATGCAATTACGCAAAGTGTGCAATCATCCCGACTTATTCGAACCGCGGCCGGTGACCTCGCCGCTTCAGTTGCCCGCCCTCCGCCTCGAGGCTCCGGCGCTCGTGCTGAGTGCCGGCGCCGGGCGAGCCGCTCGCGTGGAGCTCGCCGCGCGCCTCGGCGGGAACCTCGCCGCGCTGGAACTAGCGGGTACCGAGGCGTTCGCGGCGCATCGAGCGCGGCACCTCGCCCCGCCTCGCCGCGCTCTCGAGGACCTCGAGCCGGGCCGCGCGGTCTCTCCGCCGCGCCTGCCGCCGACGCCCCTGCGCCTGCACCTGCGCCTGGTGCCGCGCGCGCCGCCCGCGCTCCCGCCGCCGCCGCCCGCGAGCGCGCTGGTGGCGGGCGTGGCGGGGGCGGTGCGACGTGGGGGCGGAGGCGGTGGCGGTGGCGGCGGTGCGCGGGCGGAGGGCGGAGGGGCGCGGGGGCGACTGGAGGCGCGGCGGCGGGTGTCGCTGCGGCGGCTGGCGGCGTGCAACGAGCGTCGGTGCTGGCGGCTGCCGCTGTACGGCGCGGACCTGCTGTCGGCGGTGAGCGCGGGCGCGCCGGTGTTGCCGCCGCGTCGCCTCTCCGATCTGCTTTCTGAATTGCACGACCTTATAGACAGGTTAGATATGCTTTATATTTAAACTACATTGAGCTAATCTTTCCAGAAAATATTCTGATATTGATATTTATATTTAATGATATCTATACGTATAATAAAAATGTGAATGTAACGTGTCTGTACTTTTTAGATTTTTGTAAAAAAAATGGGGGGTCTAGGAATAAGTAATAAAATACACTTTACTCATTTTTAGAAATATTGGTGTGTTTGTTTTGACACATTACTGTTAAAGGACTGTGACCCACAATAAAACCTTACACTTATCACAGTAAATCGCGACACATAATACATTCCGATGATATTAATAATCATTGTTTATTACGTAATGTTGGATGCGAGCGAGGTCGCGGGCAATTATAAATAAAATATTGTAATGTGTCACTCATCATCATCATCATTACCCTTATCCCACTTAAGTAGGGTCGGTACAACATGTTTCCTTTCTCCATTCTCTCCTGTCAGATGTCATCTCGGTATTCACATCTTTTACGGACATATCCTTTTTCACACAGTCGATCCATACTTTTTTCAGACTTCCTCTACTCATATATCTGTCCACTATCATACTCGATACTTTCCTAGTCACATGGTTTTCATCTCTCCTCATGGCATGTCCATACCATGCTTATATATTTCTATGTATCTATTCTGTTTTGTTTGTTTGATTTTCTTTTTTGGTGCTACGTGAATATTTAGAATGATTTGTCTGATTAATGTAAAGAATTTGATCTATCAATAATATGAAGAATGTGGAATTGTGAAATGGTGATACTGAATAGAAGACATGTGTCGGTACAGGTTCAGCATATGCTGGTCTCCGGCGCGCGCGCCCGCGCCTCTCCTCTGCGTCGGAGCCGGCGTCGGAGCGCGGGACTGGCGCCGCCGCTCCGCCCGCACCGACGCGCTCCTCGCCGCCCCCGCGCGCGCCCTCC